>VWZT01015906.1:61932-75438 GCA_013397055.1 Pachycephala philippinensis
TTTTTTTTTTTAAATAAGAAAATCCAGCACAGCAAGAAAAATGGCTTTTGGCAAGAAAAACACCAGGGAAGTTGTAAGAAAACTGCACAGATTCAGAAAGAAAAAAAAAAAGGATAATTCAAGACATGTAACTTAGTTATGTGTCCACTTTCCTAGATTTGATTTCCACAGTATGAAGTAACACAACTCTTTAAATTCTTTTAAGATCTGTGAAGGAAAACTAGGCTTACCACAACTCTCTGTAAACTAAACTATGCTCTAAACCTCTTCTGAATTATTTGCAACTATTCACTTGAGCCAGAGTATGCTACACTGAAAACTAGCTGAAGTTAGTATCACTCATTTGAAAAACATGAGAGGTTGAGATTCTGTAATATATTGGTAGGAAATGAAATACACAGAATGTGTAGCTGTAAGAACACTCATGCCATGCATAATGTTTTAGTGAGCACAAAACAAACTGAAAGATAAAGAGTGGAGAATTCTATATTCTGTATCTCCGTGATCTGAATGATCAACTGCAAGCTCAAGTAAATAATCTCTGAGAACAATTTAAAGTGTCTATAAAATGGCTAGATAGCTAAGTTGTAAAATACTTTTACCATATTGTCAACTGGAAGTCACTAAATATATGTAATAGTGGTTTAATTACCTTCTGGGATAGTCAAAAGAATGCCCAGATTTTAAATAATGTCAATGAAGATACAGGAGATGTTTTTAGCAGTGATATAGTGTCTTTGCAAATCTGAAAGAGAGACAATTCCTGGAGTTGTATCCCAGGATTGGTCAATTTCCGATTATTTCAAAATATCCCCAAGTTGCTGTCTGAAAATGTATGAAGTGAAAGCTATTTGCTCAGAGGAGATTTTAGGCTTTTAGGTTTTACATTCTCTCTGAAGTAAGGCATCAAGAATTACACACACACACAGAGAAACTAAGCAATCGCCTCAGGGTTCTGAGGTCTAATCTTCCTTCCAATATTTTGTTCCACCTTTTGTTTCCCCTCTCTTCATTTGCAGGGAAGCTTAAAATGGATGTGGGATAGGGTACAAAACTCGTCTCACAACAAAAAAAAACCCATCTATTTTATAATTTCTGCTAAGTTATCTATACACCTTGAAAAATTAGTGGAAAGAATGGAAAGAAAGTTACAAAAAGTATTAAATACCTTTGAATATATACATATTTAAATGCCAGGAAGAGCTGGCGGAGATGTCTGCAAGATTGAAATGTCTTAAGCATCTCCAGCTATGAATGTATGAAAGTGCTTCTGGTATCTCAAGTAACGCTCAAGAAACATTTTTTATTCTGTTTCAAATATGCTCTGTCTAATAAAGTTTTTAAACCTTCTACATCACTCAGAAAATCACCCACTGGGACACTCCTGAAGGTGACATGAGGAAAAAGTGTGAGTTAAAGTGAAGCTCTCAAGACAAAATAACATTGAATCTTCTAGAAATATATATTATTTGAAATATTCAAATTTAATTTATGATAAGAAATTAATAATCAGAACTTTCTTCTAGCTCTGTTTACTTGGCAAAGTACTAGCAAGGTAAAATCAGAAAATATCTAACACATTATGAAAGAGACACATTACCTTCAATCAATTAAGAAATGGTAAATATTAGTATTTGTCAAACAAACATATTCAGATAGAAAACCAAAGAAAAAAATGACAAACACCAAAATTTCTATCATGACAACTTGCTACAGCAGATCTTTGCAGATTTCACATACAGCTACACAGAT
The DNA here is from genome assembly GCA_013397055.1 of Pachycephala philippinensis. NCBI lineage: Eukaryota > Metazoa > Chordata > Aves > Passeriformes > Pachycephala > Pachycephala philippinensis. Next base: position 63,685 of record VWZT01015906.1, read on the forward strand.
GTAGATACCTATACAGACCTGGGCTGAGATTCCCAAACCAGTTCTTGATAACTGAATAAAAGTAGACATTATATATCAGTTCAGGAAACCATGCTGCCACAAGAATTTACACAATTGAAGGTTTTAAAGATGTGGTCCCTTTCTGAAACTCCTATATAGAAGATTTTGTTATCAACTGTATTATATTAAATCAATGACTAAATATATAACTGCACTATGAACAAGACCTATGCAACCCCAAAACCCCATATGCAAGCACCATACTTGACATGAAATTATATCAGTAAATATTCTAGGTGAAAAAATGGCAGATGCCAGCAATTTTTTAAGAAGCTGACTCTTTCCTTTGACTAAGCGTGTTTTTAACCATTTGTATCACAAACAGCAACATTTCTGAACAAGGTTAAAAAACACCAAAACAAAATAAAACAAAACAACAATGACAACAAAAAAACCCCAAAAATCAAGCAAACAAAAAAACCCCAAAAACAAACAAAAAAACCCACCAAAACAAAAACAAAAACAGGAGAACAGTATGTTAGGAAAAAATATCTTCATTTCCAATACCAGAAACCAGATTAATTAAAAATTTTAGTCATTTAACAAGTCTTTTTCTCTCTTTGATGACTACAAGTGTTCCCAGGACACATATGAGATATATGAGTTAAAGTGATGACTATGGCACCAAATACGCTCACGGTTTGTGACCTTGGAATCTGTTTTTATCACAGCTTAAAAATTCTTTAGGTCAAATTAGAAACACTGGAAACAAAGACTGTCAATATCTTACTAGTTATGGCATAAGATTATTCTTCAAATGAAAGCCATGTACTGATGGTCTCAGTAAGGAAAAAAAAAGAAAAAGAAGGAAAAGCACTTGGCAGAGGTTATTGTACACTAATTTTTGTTTTAAAAAGTGTAATATTTCTATCAATTATTGGAGCTTTTAATGCATCTCAGCCTGTAAACAATGCAGCAGTAGTACAGAACATTAAGCAACACTGAATTATTCTGAACAATGGTACACATCCTTGAGATCTTTTCACCCACTATTTCTCAGCCAAAAATTTCCAGTAAGAATTGCAGTACACAACTCCTAATGTAGTTGGAAATTTTAGCTACACAGTTGTTAAAAGATCTAGTTTTGATGCCTCTGATAGATTATCAGGAACCTGCAATGACTGGTACATTTAGAATCATGTTCCTCTGAATGCAAACTATATTATAAAAACTATCTGGAGTTTATATGGGTAAATCTATTTTCTACCAACTGCATATTTTTCTCTTTTTTTTTCTCAAATCTAGGATAAGAGCCTTCAGTAGCCTAGGATTAACTAACATATATTGCCTCCAGCAATTTCAATATTAGATGAAAATAATTTCATGGTCAGAAAGGAAACCAGATATTCTGTGGAATTTCTCTGAGTCCTTCTATATCATGACAAATATAAAATTACATAAAGACATATCAGGTAGCTAACACTTGTCATGTTTTATATGTACATTATCTAAAGTCAGATCATAATTCTGACTTCACTGAGCTGAGTATTCACTGTAGTCAACATTAAGTCCCCTCTTATTCATTTTTGCATTGCACAGCACAACACAGATTAAATCCAATGCCAGTATCAATTCAAGCTGGTGAAGTCTACATAGTCCAATGAACTGGGAAAATACTGCCTCTGATTCCTGTAGCAATGCAGCTCCATTGGCATGGCATCAGTCCTGGACTAGTTATACCTTCTACTCATGGCTGATCAACTAAGGCCCAGCATAACGCAGCTGGGAACTTCAAATTACAGACCCCGTTCATGCCAAGAGCTCAGAGGTTGGGTCTCTATTGCATTGTGTGGAAAAGGGAAGATGTGCTCCACTGTAGGAATACAAACCTACAGTAACACAAGATGGAAGAAACAGATGTTGTGTAAAGATATATTTAGGGTATAAACCATATGTGAATAATACCTTTCACAGCCCCATTAAAAACTCATGTGAAAAAAGGTAGTTCTTTACTAAAATCTGTATAATCATAAATTATTTCCTTACAAACCAAATGAAAATAATATGAAATTTTCTAATCCTTTAACTTAAAAACAATGAGACCATGGAAAAAGAATATATAAAACCAAAAATTATTTTCAAGCTAAATGGTTTTAATTATTTGGTCTTAATTCAAATTTTAGAAATTTCTTTTTATTGAGATAACTTTTTCCACTAAGAGATTTCAATTGAAAATAACCTTCCTGAATACTGTTTTGTTTTTCAGCTTGCTCCCTTTAATTAAACTGCACATTCCAGAAGAAAATACAGACTACTTTCTGAATATTAATTATAATTCCCTTGAAGTCTCTTAGGTCATTAAAGTATGATTAGCTAAAGGCTTTTCCTAGGTGGAATGAATAATAAACATCAAATATACAGATCCATTTCAAGTCTACAATGATTATCTTGTTGGGATTCAGTTAATGAGAAAAATCCATCACTGTTGGTTCAGTGACATGGACGAATATTTCAATTCCCAAAGATGCACAGCATGACTAACATGAATCACAACACCTGGAGTATCAAGTTAGCCACCTCACACTGAAGGGTCTGCAAACTACTAGGAACCACACAGGTATTCCTGCTGAGTATATTACCTAAAGTCTCCTCTTCCTTAATTATTTTTATCAGATTACTTTAAATCAGCCATGTGCAGAGGCTTATTAAAAAATGAATCTTGTTTCCACGACTATAAATTTGTTTTACCAACTTGTAATAAATGGATACACAAAAGTATTTGCAATTTTTTTTTTTTTCCATTTCATCTTAGATATAAGCAGGAATCAGATAAATCTGTCCAGGAAGCGTGATATGCAACATTTCATCACTTCTTTAGTATTTCCAAATGCTCCTTCTGGGGGGTTAACCATAGTTCCAATTAGAAAGAAATGTTGCAATTATCATTATCAATCTGAATGAGGTTTTAAGGGACATAGTTATATTCAATTAACACCATCAGGAAATGGGGCAATATTATATTACCCACTATCTAGGGAAACCTTCCATACAGGAATGGTCTGAAACCACCTCACCTTCATGGAAATTAGACCACAGCAACAACTCAGCTTAGGTGATGACCCTTGGGACTTATGGGAAAATCTAGAGTACCGAATATTCACCCTCAGGGGTAAAGTATCAGATTAAGCTACATTTAAACAAACTGGACATAGACAGGGCTGTGGGACATGATGGGATGCACCCCCTAGTGCTGAGAGAGTTGGCTGATGTCACTGTGAGGCCACTCTCAGTTATGTTGTAAATGTCATGACAGCTGAGGGAGATAGCCAGGGACAGGGAGAAAGCAAATGTCACAGCCATCAGCAAGAAGGTAAAAAAAAAAAAAAAAATTATCCAGGGAATCACTGGCCAGTAAGCCTCACCTTCATCCCTGCAGAGGTGGTGGTGCAGGCAGCACGTCTGGAAATGGCTTTCAGTACTAAGTACAGGAAAGTGGATTTACAAAGGGAAAATCAAGCTTAACCCTGTGATAATAAATGAAATATGGGAAATTCCAGTTAACTGTTGGGAAAAAAAAAAATCAACTAAACCTTTTTTTTTAACTGTGAAGTGGTCAAACACGAGACGTTTGTGCAGTCTTTTTTCCTTTTAAGATCTGCAAAACCTAACAAGAAATAGTCTCAAGTAACTGCAGAAACTAGGTGAACTCAAGATGTTCCTTCCAATTTCAATGGCTGCTTGACTTCGTAAACACAGAGAGACAACTTTCTTACTGTAAAATCATCAGATGCTTAATTCTTCCTCCCCCCCCCAAAAAAAAAGTGGCATGCTTCTGACACAATGTTTGTATTATGAAATAAATAGGGTATTACAATGGTTACATAATTTGATTATCTATTTTAAAGCAATTCTATCATGATCACCTTCCCTGGAAAACTTTTAGACAATAATTCAGTTAGAATTTAAAAAAGTTAATATTTTTCATGGCTGCAGATAACAGATACAAAGTATATAAAGCAGATATTAGCAATGTAAACTGTAATTAATCTTACATTTCTTCCATATTTATTTTGAATAGCTACTGAGGTAGGTAAAGATCAGACCTAGCTGCTGATCATTTTACTCTAGGTTGAATCTCTCCAATGAGTGTGTGCATGCACACCACACACACGCAGAGCAATGTGATTTAAGTTTCAGGTAATTAAAGCCTGAAACAGTCTGAGAAACAGCAACTACATACAGGTAATTAAATCTTCAACAGAGTATCATTACAAGTGCAGGTGGTTAGTGCAGGTACCCTGGGCTGCAGAAAGCAGAAAGAAAATGGTCAGATCAACAGACAGGCAGATACAGACATAAAACACACACATATACTTACGTATACAAGAAATACATATATTCTCTATCTCTTCAGACCACAACATGAGGAATGAGAATCCACCTATATACAAAACGACTCTCAGACCTGCTAGTTACAATTAAAGATGCTTTTACTTCCTTTTTGTACCTCCTTATACCTTTAATCATTGTATTAACAGCAAAGAGCATCTAATTGAATCTCCTGATATAACTTCCTTGTTTCAATGCTAAAACGAAGGGCTAGTAAGTGACAGCAATAGTAAAGAAGAACTGAAGTTTTGATGCGATTATTGTGCAGAGAAGGGCTGATAGCATTTTTTTTATTATTATTTTTATAGTAAATGAGGAAGCTAGAAGAAAACAATATTAAAAAAAATATTTGGCTAGAATCATATAAGAAACATACAGAGACATAACTCCAACGTGATACATCATGACACGTATCAGAAAATATAACAACAAAATACTACACAATATTGAAAAATTGTACTCTTTTCAAAACTGCAAATGAAAGGCTTGCTTTTCTTCAAAAACACTAGTAATTATGGGCCAGACTCTGACACTGTCATCTCTATCACTGGTTGTGCTGAGTAGCATTTTATTTCAAAAGCTGTCTCATTGACATAAGTAGCTTCTTTATATTAAAAAAGTCTTACCAAACTGAGAATGTAAATTAGTAGTCAAGAATATTTTGATCCTTTTCTAAAGATACTCAATGTCCTATTTTTATCTTACTATGAAAATATCTACTCAAAAACCTATGACCACTTAGCAATATGGCACACCTCTCTGGAGCTTGCACAGCACACAAAACGGGCTGCAGTACTTTTTATTGATAAAATGTGGTAACACTTTTTTCAAGCTGTGCTCATATGCTAGTTTTATCTTTCTCAGTAGCTGCCTGAAACACCAAGCACGAGAACGGAAAAGATGCATACTTACAATTCAGCCTGACTTCATAGGAAGACAAAAACAATTAAGTGAACTTTGGTAGCTGAGTTCTGCAGGGTTTGTGTTGATGTTGCCCAGTGTCATTCAAGCCCTGGTTAACATAAAAATGAGTCATCTGTGCTGGCTTCTCTTCCTGGAAAGGACTGTAATTTCACTTGTCTTCAGTTGTACAATAAAATTTGATCCAACTTCTATGAAAGTTCTTATAGAATCAGAGAGCAAATGGCAGACAATAAATGTTCTGCTCTAAATTCCTGACATAAGACATTGTGTGTCAAATAAAGGTATGGCAAGATACAGAACTGGTAGGATGTAACCGTGTGCTTAGCAAAGCTGATGTACTTTGCCGCTGATTTCTCTGGGGGTCAGGATTTCATTCTCAGACAGGGAACAGTAGAATGGAATGGCACGATAATTTACACAGGCAGTGCTAGAGGAGTGGTAAATGAAAAGAGTACTGAGGATTAACAAAGAAATCTAAATTACAAGCAGTGGTGGCTAACATGAACAAATGTGAAAAGAAAGGCAGCTAATGCTTATGATTTCAGACATGTAATCAAAGCCCTGTCTTCAAATGGTTAAGAGAGCAGGACGAAGCAAATAAAGAAGATCCATTATCAGTGTTAAAGCATAACACCGAACCTCAGTTTCTTTACTGTAAATGCTGTTGTTCAGTTTAGACAATTGAAGCAAGAATGAGAAAAATGCTATCTTCATCTTACTGACAATTTCATTAAATGGATTTCTTTAAAGAAATGTCTCAAACTAACAGTCAACTCTAACAGTGTCCATGGGAATTGCAGCTGGACAACAGTAAGTCCATGAAAATTGTATATGTGTGTGTGCAAGCTTGTGTGTTTATCAAACATGTACATAGCCCTTGTGTTATTTACATAACCTATTGTTTAAACACCTACAACATTTAAAATAGGTATAAATAAAACCTTATAAAAACCTGTCAAAAGAAACACAAGGCTGTTGAACACTGTGCTGCTTAACAAGGAAGGGTTCTTGCAATAAAAATAAGAGTCAGATAATGAGTCATCTGATCTCCTCAAATGAAAATTTGTGATATCCATGTAAAGAAAAACACATTTGAGTGATAACATAGGTAACATCCACCACCCCAAAAAACCCCAAAACACTAATGACAGTGACAACAGATTCTTGATAGAGCTAGGAAGTCAGAAATGTTATTATGTTATAATGAAAGAAGTAACAAAACTGAAAAGGATGAGCTATATACTAGAAACTGGTAATGCCAGTGTTGTTCACAGCAGACAAACATAAAATCTGACTGCCAGTGCACCTGCAAGTGTGGAGCATGATTTTCTGAGAGACTGCTAAAATGTCTTCCTTAAATAACCCTTACAAGTCTGCACAGCATGTTCTCCTCAGTTTACAGTCTCTACTGCCTTCTAACTTTCTGTTACTGCTTTCTATATGTGCCTCCATCTACTTCATCTTGCTTCTCATGAAAAGAGATGTAAAAAATCATATGAATTTTTCTAACAACTAATCTAAACAGAAAGGTAATTTTTTCAGCTTGCTCACATGGCAACAAATCCAACTACCCATGAGCTGGCTGGAGGGCAATGATACCAGAACCAGGGTTTTCACATAGCTGGCCATTTAGAAGACAGCAACATCAAATCTTTAAAACCAAGGAGTCAGTCTGCTTCCCTCAGCCTTATTACCTGGACTGAAAGGAAACTCGAGGGCTGGAAGTTTTTGTGTTTTGGATACCTAACTGGAGGGATGGTGAAGGGACAGGGATTGCTTCTCAAATTCTCCAAACTAGGTTATTGTCGGTTGCAAAATTCTTTGTCAGTTGAATTAAATAAACTTGCCAGCAAATGTTAAACTGCTTAACAGATTAAACTCATCTACAAATTTGGTTAGTCCATCATTGCTTGAACACAACACGCTGTCTGATAGGAACAAAAATTTTTCCTGCTTCAGAGAGCAGCTGTATGTCTTCCTTGTTTACAACTCTACTGCAGCATGCCAGATTAATCCAAACTTCCATTTCTGTATCTGTAATTTTGCAAGAAAACTCCTGGGTAGACAGGTATTTATGGGCCTGATTTGCAGACTCCTGTAACACACATATAAGCCCCTCTGCTGACAGCAGTATCGGAAAGATTTATGTAGGTAGCTACCTTACAGATTTAGGAGTCTGCCTGCACTCATTGCAGAGTATAATCAATGCCAGGCATATATTTAGACAGCATATTGGTCATACAGATAAGTGGGGAAAAGTATGTTATTTCAGAAAGTTTGATCCTGAATGTCAACATTTAAAGTGGCAATATCATAGAATATTCACGCAGCTACAGAATTTTTATTATTATAAAAAAACACATCTCCATGAATATTATTATTATTATTATTAAACATTCATACAACCTATTAACTTTGCATGATCCTTGAATGAGATTGCAGAAGGACAAAGTCCTTTCCTGGAAGATTTTAAAATCCAAATAAGGCAAAGATGAGTAAGAATATTCATAGAACAGGAAAAAGAAAAAAGAAAAAGAGAAAAGAAAAAAAAAAGAGGGATTTAGAAAAGAAGATTAATATGAACTGTGAATATTTTAGGGACAAAAACCTGTTAATATATTTCACTGCACGGAGTGACTTAAGGTAAGACATGAGAGATGGCACAGGAGAAGAAAATCGTAACTAAGCAGAAAGTAATGGAGTGGTGACCAAAAAAAGACTCTTAGAGAACACTGTTTCAGAGGGGAGTAGCACAAATACCAAAGGAAATACTCTGAAGACGAAAATCAATCAGAATAACCAAAAAGGCAATACAGCCTCAAAACTTTGCACAAAAAAATTAAAAGCAATTAAGGTAATGAGAATTTCAAATGCCTCTTCAACCACTGCAAGAGCCTGTAGTTAGAAGGCTGATTTTTTTCCCCATAGACGTTATCCTAAATTTACCATTCCCAAAAGGAGGAATCTGAACCATGTATATCGTGATATTTCAGAGACACTTCCTTCATTGAGAAAACACCTTCTCAGACAATGCTGGTACCACATACTCTGCTTTTTGTTGACTTCATTTTCAGTGGAAATGTCATTCTGTGTTTGCCTTATGTGTACAATTTTCCCCAGGCATCTGACTTGAGCCAGATATTTGGGAAAAGATACAGAACTCAAAGAAACTTTACCTGGACTGCACAGAGTTTTTCTTGTGTCAAATCTGGGAAGTAAAAATGAGAGCAGCCATCCAGTACAATCACAAAAGGAGGATATTTTGAGAAAGAATATTTGTTGTGTTATCTTCATTCTTCAGAAGAATATGGAAGACAATAGATTTACTTCTCTAGCCTATTGCAATAAGGTAAGTTACTCAAAAGGAGGCAAGTTACTGAAAAAGGATAAAGGATGTCAGGATCTGAGTGACCACAGAGCAAAGACCTTAGAAATCGCTCTGTTTTTGGTTAACGTAAATTTTTGCAGCTCTGTGTGGTTTACCATGGTACATGACTATAAATTAACTACCAAATTTGTCCACAATGAGAACGTCTCACTAGAAGAGACATTGGAATAGTCCTGGAGGTGCAGAGATGAGACAAATCCACACAAGTTCAGGTTTGTTGTAATGAATCGCATTTCTACATTAGTACACAAATGTGCCCTTAAGGATAGACTCATAAAGAAGGGACATAACTGAATGACTCTCAGGTTAGCAACAGTATTTTCTAAACAGTATGAACAGCACTTTAGTTCCTTTCATCATAATTTATGATCATTTTTTCAAGTTACCAGTCAATGTAAGAGAGAAACACTTTACACACTGGTGTGGAATGGAATTCAAGTGAAATACACACTGCCATATGCAAGGCAGATATTCCCAAGCAAAGCTGGAGATAAACACTTTGATAGACGTTGTTTTTAATGTAATAAAGATTTCACCTACCATCCAAAATGTATGTGGAAAACAGTTTTGCAATAGCCACCTGAAAAACCTTCCTGTCATTAATTTTTGTGGGTTTTTTAAGCAACTTCCACTGCTTAGCAGGGCTGTTACTAATAGAGACATCACAGTGGCTTAAGGTTTTCTAAACTTTTCTTAAGATAAGGTGCAGCACGATTTCAGATATCCTCTAGAAGTCAGCACATTCCTTAAAGCTCACTGAAACATGTGCTTGCTTCCATTTTCAGCTGTCCCTCACTTGTGTTTACATTGCTTTAACCTGCCCCTCTCAATGTGTTTTCATTTGAAGGCTGGATGTTATGTCCTGTACCAGATACCATCAGATGGATAATGAAGAGCCTAAGTTACACAAATGCAGAGGGTTTTGAGGATCCCCGTGATCTTGCTGCCTCACCCTGTGAGTGATAAGCCCTTCTCAGGTGTGAACAGCCAAGGATAAGCCCACTGCACTGCGCAGCACACTCAGTTGAGGTGTCCGGGTGGAATCATATACTCCTATAAAGAGCAAGTTCTCCAAGTATATCAGTCTTGTCTTAGACACCTCAATTTCTAAACCTGACATTTGCTACATATTGTCAGCAAGGGGCCATTCCCACAGCAGTGCTTTCATGGGCACAGAGGGATCAGAAGGCTGGAAAAGAGCAGAGCGTTATGGGCCTCGTGTGCTAAAATACCATTCTGAATCCCACTCCGAGCACTGGTTATAGGAGAAAAAGAGAAAGGCTGTTACAAGGACGACATCTAATACACTAATCAAGAGAGTGAAAAAGCAATATATGTGTGCTTTTTTCTGGTACATGGCAAAAGTACTTGATGAAAAGTTGATTTCTCTTCTGTCAGAATGGAAGAAGTATAGCCAGTTGATTCAAGGTACCAGAAAAAGATTCTCCTTTCAAAAGATTGGCTATACTTTCAACAGAGATAATAAATATTTTTTAGTAGTAATGGACCTTGATTTTTCCTTGTTTCCCAAAATATATAATTCCCCAAATCTGGATCTCAAGCAAAGAGCTTGTTTATGTAGCCTCTTAAATTAAAGTGTTCTACTTTCACAAAGGCTTATCCATATTATCATGCACCAAACTGAAGACTTCTTAACCTTTGCTTTTAAAGCATTCTACTTGTCACTGAGTTTGCATAGAGTCCACATGTGGTGTTCAAACACCAGAAGTCAGTGATTTCTACATGGATTTCTCTGATTATGGACTCATCCTCACCCTCGCTAGAGGGAGAAACTCTGTCATACAAGGCCTTATGAAACATGTCACTTCACCAGACTGAGCATGAAGAGGCTGATAAATCTGATCATGGAACAACTGCATTTGTACCTAATTGCCCTGCAGAACACTACAGAATTAGAGTAACATTCCTTAGTCATCAGATGCACTGGTTTTTGAGGAAGTGGCTTACCTAATGTATTCTAAGGTATGCATATTATATCTTGACATGCAGCAAAAAGGTTGTGTGAGGTTTTTTTTTCTTATTTTAAAAGTGAAAATAATTAATATCTAAAGAATCTATTTCCAGTTAAACAAGATGAACATTACTGGAAAGCAGCTGGATTTTTCTCTTACCTAGACTCAAAAATCACAGTTCATTTGTTCCTTCCTGAATATATGTTTATTAGTGCCACGTGTAGGTGGAATACTATACCAAGACTTCTATAGTTGCAGAGAAGATATGATAACTTCTGAAAAGTGAATATGCTTTCAGATTATTTTTAGCATGCTACGTACTCTTAATTACACAGAAGAAATTTTATACAGGTAGTCCAGAACTCTGAGCTGCTAAAATACAAAACTAGGAGGGGAGTGGGCTGTCGTAGAATATTATTTAGAATCTCAAGAAAACACTTTAGAATATGCATTACTTCACTTAGTTACATTAAAGGGTATAAAAATATTTTTGTAAGGAAGATTTGGAATTTTCTTTTAATAAGTTCTTTGTAATTTAAAATATTTAAATATGGCAGATATGCATAAAACAGGGAGAAATTTGATTAATATATAATGGAAAACCCTCATGGTCCAGAATAATCCAGGCACATAACACAAAGTTCTATCCTATTAATGACAGGAATTATAGCTCCTAACACCAACAAGGGCTTTGAGATTTATGCCAACTGACCTTCTGCAAAGAAGAATCAAATTCCCGAATTTCGGCATTTACTGTCTAATGTCTATCCACTACTTTTCCAAGACCATTCAAAAATGTGATGATCTTTTTTTTATATGTCTCTATGTTTTCTTTTTGTTCAGATGATATGGTATGATATGATATGATTTGCTCATAATACATGCACAGGTGATGTAAATTCAAGGCTCCAAATTTAGCCTTTCAGTTGTACAACCTTCACAGCATTTCATTTAGAGGAGGAAAAACTAAAACAATCTTTTCCGTTGTAAGTAGTAATGCATCACCAACTAGTCAATATTCTATGGCAGTCACTAGCATAAGAATCTATCGGTCAGTAAATGTCGTGGTCTGAAATCCAG
>VWZT01015908.1:0-16948 GCA_013397055.1 Pachycephala philippinensis
GGAAAAAGGGGGAAAAAGGGGAATAAGGAAAAAGAGGGGGAAAAGGGGAAAAAAGGGAAAAAAGGGGGAAAAGGGGAAAAAAGGGGGAAAAGGGGAAAAAAGGGGGAAAAGGGGAAAAAAGGGGGAAAAGGGGAAAAAAGGGGGAAAAGGGGAAAAAAGGGGGAAAAGGGGAAAAAAGGGGGAAAAGGGGAAAAAAGGGGGAAAAGGGGAAAAAAGGGGGAAAAGGGGAAAAAAGGGGGAAAAGGGGAAAAAAGGGGGAAAAGGGGAAAAAAGGGGGAAAAGGGGAAAAAAGGGGGAAAAGGGGAAAAAAGGGGGAAAAGGGGAAAAAAGGGGGAAAAGGGGAAAAAAGGGGGAAAAGGGGAAAAAAGGGGGAAAAGGGGAAAAAAGGGGGAAAAGGGGAAAAAGGGAAAAAGCCCTTTGTCCCCTTTGTCCCCCATTCCCGGCGGGACACGGACGGAGCAGGGGGGCTCCGGGGGCAGTTCCAACCTCATCCCATCCTCGGGGGTCCCTCCCAGCCCGGAGTATTCCGTGATTCCCAGCCACTGGCACAGGGCCTGGTTCGGATGGATCATTCCGGTGCCTTTTCCAAACCTGATCCCAGAGGAAAACCACGAGGGATTCGCATCCCGGGGCAGCCAGGAAAGCTGGGAAAGCGGATCCCCAGCAGCTTCGGGATGGCCAAATCCCAAAGAATTTGGGGATCGGGAGGAACTCGCAGCTCCGACCCTCGGGATTTCCCTGAGCGGAGCCCGGCGGGGCTCGGGATGGGATTTTCCAGCCCTAAATAACTCCGGGACAGGTGTTTGGGTCATTCCAGAGGCGTCATTCCAGCCCCCTCGGAGCGGTTATTCCGGGAATAACCGGGGGCAGCTGCTCCGTCTGCAGCGCCGGGAGGGAAAAATCCCCTCCTTTGTCCAGTTCCCAGGGAAAACAGGAGAATTCCAACACCTCAGGGTGGGAATTCCTTTGGAAAACCCCCGGGGAGCACAAGCCCGGCGTGCAGAGCTGGTTTTCCCTGGAAAACTTCCCTGTTTTCCCTGCTGTGCCGGCAGCCGGAGCCGATAATTCCACGGGATCTGATCCAGCTATCAATCCCCGCTTCCCACAGGGATTCCCGATCCATCCCAATTCCATTTGGGGCTGTTGGGGAAAGGAGATCAGAGCCCCCGGGAGCGTCCCTCCCGTGCCAGCATTCCCGGGATTTGCCGGGGAAAAGGAGGGGGCAGCTCCGGCCTCCCCCGATTCCTCCCGGATCCTGCACCTGATCCCAAATCCCTGCAAACCCTTCAGATTAAACCCCGATTTTCCCTGAGTGCTCCGATCACGGAAATCCCGCAGGCAGAACAGCACACGGATAATTCCAGCGCTTTTCCATGCCCGGGATCCCAAAAGAATTCCCGGAGCCGTCTGGAACGGCTCTCCAGGTCCAGACCCCCCTGGAAACGAGGGGCCTGTGCTGCTGACGTTATCCCGCAGCTCCTCCAGACATTCCTGCAGCGCTCCGGGGATCCTGAATTCCATGGGAACCGCGGCAAAATCCTCCTCTGGAGCCGCGGAGACGCCTCTGGAAGGAGCCAAATGAAATCCAGCCCCGCAAACCCCATCCCAAATGGAATTAGGGCCGGGGAAAATGAGATTGCGGCGGGGCCGGGGCCAGCCCCGTTCCCTGCGGGAGAATTCCCGGAGCCGTTCCGTACCCTCTGGAGCGGTGATTCAATCCCAGCTCCCGGGAAGATGAGTGATTCCAGGGGAAGATGAGTGATTCCAGGGCTGGGAGCGGCCGCAGGGCCTGGATCGGCCTCGGGTAGATGCAAAACCTTGGATCAGAGCCCAGAAATCCACACGGGGACCCCAAAGCCTTGGGAATGGAATTCCCAGTAACCTGGCAGCCTTTGGGAAGTTTTCCAGGCTGGTGCCAGCCACGTTCGTGGGCTCAGGTTTTAGGGAAGAGAGGATTTTCCAGGATTTTCCAGGATTTTCTGCAGGGTCAGAGCCTCCGTCCCCTCCTGTGGGATAAACCCGGAATTATTGGATTTCTTTTTAAACCAACTCCTCTTTAACAGAAATCCTCATCCAGATCCACGCCATTCCCAGAGTTCCCACAGTATTCCCAATGCTCCCATGGCATTCCCAGAGTTCCCACGGCATTCCCAGCACTCCCACAGCACTTGCAGTGCTCCCACAGCATTCCTGGTGCTTCCATGACATTCCCAGTGCTCCCACAGCATTCCCAGAGTTCCCTCTGCATTCCCAGTGCTTCCACGGCATTCCCAGTGCTTCCATGACATTCCTGGTGCTTCCATGGCATTCCCAGAGTTCCCACGGCATTCCCAGTGCCCCCTCTGCATTTCCAGTGCTCTAATGGCATTCCCAGTGTTTTCACAGCATTCCCAGCGCTCCCAGTGCATTCCCAGTGCTCCCACAGCATTCCCAGCACTTCCACAGCATTCCTGGTGCTTCCATGACATTCCCAGTGCTCCCACAGCATTCCCAGTGCTCCCAGTCCATTCCCAGTGCTCCCAGTGCATTCCCAGTGCTCCCACACCATTCCCAGCACTTCCACAGCATTCCTGGTGCTTCCATGACATTCCCAGTGCTCCCACAGCATTCCCAGTGCTCCCAGTCCATTCCCAGTGCTCCCAGTGCATTCCCAGCGCTCCCAGTGCATTCCCAGTGTTCCCAATCCTGCCGTGGCTCCCCAGCTCACGGCAGAGCAGCCTCGGGCCTGCGCTGCCACTTCCATCCGGAGCCTCCCGCTGGATTTGGGATTTGTTTATCCATGACATAAACAGCCCCAGGATCCAGCCCTTCCCATGAGCCCGGAGAGCGGATCCGGCCACTGAATTCCCGGCCAAGTTTGGATAAAGCTCCAAGGATTTGGCTCCTTTTGGGGACCGGGGTCGTGGCTGGTGCCACTGGAGTCCAGGATTTTTGGGAGCTGCATCCCATTCCCGGTGTTTGCTCCACAGGAACATCCTTTACTTTTTCTCAATATTCGCATCCTTTGCTATTCCAAAATCCCACGTTTCTGGCAAGACTTCCAGCTAAAAGCTGGGAGCAGAGCCCGCATCCATCCCCAGGATAATTTGGGATGTGAAGAGAGGAGGAGTGAGAGGAAAAACTCAGCTCAGCTAAAAAATCCTTCCCTGAGGAAACTCCCAGGAATTTCCCAGCTACATCCCATTCCAGGAGGTTTTTTTTCCACCCATGAGAGGGAAAATCCACTTTTCCCCCCAAATCACTGAGAGCAGGATGAGTCTCTGGAGGTTTTATCCGGAATGGGGTGGGGAGGGATCCCCTGGAAAAGGGAGAAGATCGGGATGAAGGCAGGGAATCCTTCCCATCCCGAGCTCTGCAGGAATTCCCAGTGTGGGAATTGAATTGTGCCAAACCCTCTCTGTCCGAGCGCAGCTCCTTCCCGCCGAGCTCAGCTCGGGACAGGCACTGGATGCTCAGGGATGATCCCGATTTTCCAGGTACCACTTTTCCATGACGGTGCTGCTGTACCTGCTGCCGCTGCTGGTGATCGGCTGCGCCTACGCCGCCGTCGGCCGCACGCTCTGGGCCAGCGCCATCCCCGGAGACTCCTCCGGCCGCTACCACGAGCAGGTGTCCGCCAAGAGGAAGGTAAGGAATTCCGGGAGGGCATGGATCCATAGCTCACATCCAATCCCAGCCACGAGCAGGTCATGGCCAAGAGGAAGGTGAGGAATTCCGGGAATTCATGGATCCGTAGCTCACATCCAATCCCAGCCACGAGCAGGTGTCCGCCAAGAGGAAGGTGAGGAATTCCGGGAATTCATGGATCCATAGCTCACATCCAATCCCAGCCACGAGCAGGTCATGGCCAAGAGGAAGGTGAGAATTCCGGGAGTGGACGGATCCATAGCTCACATCCAATCCCAGCCACGAGCAGGTCATGGCCAAGAGGAAGGTGAGAATTCCGGGAGTGGACGGATCCATAGCTCACATCCAATCCCAGCCACGAGCAGGTCATGGCCAAGAGGAAGGTGAGAATTCCGGGAGTGGACGGATCCATAGCTCACATCCAATCCCAGCCACGAGCAGGTCATGGCCAAGAGGAAGGTGAGAATTCCGGGAGTGGACGGATCCATAGCTCACATCCAATCCCAGCCACGAGCAGGTCATGGCCAAGAGGAAGGTGAGAATTCCGGGAGTGGACGGATCCATAGCTCACATCCAATCCCAACCATGAGCAGGTCATGGCCAAGTTCAAGGTAAGGAATTCCAGGCACAGCTGGATTCAGAATTCCTGGCCAATCCCAACCACAAGCATGTCTCAGAAAAGAGGAAGGTGAGAAATTCCGGGAGGGGAGGGATCCATAGCTCACATCCAATCCCAGCCACGAGCAGGTNAATTCCGGGAATGGATGGATCCATAGCTCACATCCAATCCCAGCCACGAGCAGGTCATGGCCAAGAGGAAGGTGAGGAGTTCCGGGAGGGGCTGGATCCAGAATTCCTGGCCAGTCTCCACAAGGTGAGGAATTCTGAGCATGGCTGGATCCAGAATTCCTGGCCAATCTCCACCATGAGCAGGTCTCAGCCAAGCAAAAGGTAAGGAATTCCGGGAGGGGCTGGATCCAGAATTCCTGGCCATGAGCAGATCTCGGAGAAGCAGAAGGTAAGGAATTCCAGGTACGGTTGGATCCAGAATTCCTGGCCAGTCCCAGCCATGAGCAGGTGTCGGCCAAGCAGAAGGTAAGGAATTCCGGGCACAGCTGGATCCACAATCCATGGCCAATCCCGGCCAATCCCAGCCCCAAACCCTTCATTAGGGGTGGGAGCAGGTGAGGACCCGGTGGCTGAAGACGGAGCAGAGTCCTCTGGACACCTCCTCCACAAACGTGGTTCAACCAAGATGTTGACTGCACGTTCCTCGTTGGAAAGGCCATTCCGGAGGGTGGAATGGATGGGTTTTAGGACACTTCCTCCGCAAAAGTGGTTCAACCAAGACGTTGACCACACGTTCCAAGTTGGAAAGGCCATTCCAGAGGATGGAATGACCGATGGATGGGTTTAGGATGCCTCCCTCACAGGTGTGGTTTAACCAAGATGCTGACCACGCATTCCAGGTTGGAAAGGCCATTCCAGAGACTGGAATGACCGATAGATGGGTTGACGATGGAGCAGTGTCCTGTGGACACCTCCACAAAAGCGGTTCAACCAAAATGCTGACACCACATTCCCGGCTGGAAAGGCCATTCCAGAGGGTGGAATGACCGATGGGTGGGTTTAGGACACCTCCTCCACAAATGCGGTTCAACCAAGACATTGACCACGCATTCCCTGTTGGAAAGGCCATTCCAGAGGCGGGAATGACCGATGGGTGGGTTTAGGACACCTCCTCCACAAATGCGGTTCAACCAAGACATTGACCACGCATTCCCTGTTGGAAAGGCCATTCCAGAGGCTGGCACGGCTGCAGGATCGCTCTCCCCCGTTGCAGGTGGTGAAGATGATGATCATCGTGGTGTGCACCTTCGCGCTCTGCTGGCTGCCGTACCACGTGTACTTCACGCTGCAGTACCTGCGGCCCGAGTGGTACCTGCGGAGGTTCATCCAGCAGGTCTACCTGGCCGTCATGTGGCTGGCCATGAGCTCCACCATGTACAACCCCATCATCTACTGCTGCCTCAATGACAGGTGCGCAGCGCGGGGCTCCCAGAGCGCCTCCGGAATGCGGGAATGCGCAGCGTTTACGCGTGGGCACGACTCCGCACACAAGTTCCAGTGCGAAGTGGTTTATTACGTAGCTCGAAATTCCCTAAATACCCCCATAGAACAGGATATAACATCATATAAACAGGAAAGATGATCACCACAGTGTTCCCCTATCACCTGGGATAAAGCAGAGACATTGCCTATTATGGTAATATGTAAATAATACCCTGTAAGGTTACAAACTGCATTCATCACCTCTCACAGGTGCAGCTTTGTCAACAAGCTCCAATCCTCTCTCCGCCCATCTCCGGTGACCTGGATCCAGTCCCAGGGTCACCTCCGGGTCCAGGAAAGAGGCTTTCTCTCTGGCCTACCAGGCCTATCATTCTGTCATCACATAGTGTAACCCAACAGGAATGCGGGAATGCGGGAACGCGGGAGGTGCGGAGAGGGCCGGATAGGGTTTTTCAGGGTGGTTCTGTCCTGCCCTCTGCCACTTCCAGCAGAGGCAGGGATGGCACAATCCTCACCCAAAGTCGTTCCTAATCCCTGTGGATTTGGAGGGAAAACATTAACAAAGCAATCCCAACTCCTAATTGGGATTTCTCAGTGGGTTTTCCTTCCCTCAGTGAAAAATCACAATTTTGTCATGTTTAGCAAAGCTCAGCTTTATCTCCCCCTTCCTTTGGCCACATCCATGTCTCTCCCAATTCCTTTGGCCATGTCCATGTCTTTCCTCATTCCTTTGTCCATCTCCATCCCACTCCTTTGTCCACCTCCCTCCCATTCCTTTGGCCACCTCCATCCCATTCCTTTGGTCATCTCCATCCCACTCCTTTGGTCATCTCCATCCCACTCCTTTGGCCACCTCCATCCCATTCCTTTGGCCACCTCCATCCCATTCCTTTGGTCATCTCCATCCCACTCCTTTGGCCATGTCCCTGTCTCTCCCCATTCCTTTGGCCGTGTCCACGTCTTTCCTCATTCCTTTGTCCATCTCCATCCCATTCCTTTGTCCATGTCTGTCCTCATCCCTTTGTCCATCTCCATCCCATCCCTTTGTCCACGTCCATGTCTGTCCCCATCCCTCTGGCCACCTCAATCCCATCCCTCTGGCCACGTCCATGTCTGTCCCCATCCCTTTGGCCACCTCCCCGTCTCTCCCGTCCCGTCCCGCAGGTTCCGGGTGGGATTCAAGCACGCGTTCCGGTGGTGCCCGTGGGTCAGCGCCGGCGAGTACGAGGGGCTGGAGCTGCGCTCGGCGCGCTTCCTGCACACGCAGAGCTCGGTGTCCAAGGCCAGCAGGATGGACACCACCACCGTGGCCTTGGCGCTCGGCGCGGCCGACGACGACGCGGACGAGCCCGGCCGGGCCGAGCGGCTCTCCCTGGACGTGACCTCCAACGGCTCCTCCCGCAGCGACTCCAAGACGGTGTCCGAGAGCCTCAGCTTCTACTCCAACACCCTGGCCTAGGGAGTCCCCGTCCCCGGGGCGCCACCTCGGCGTCACCGCCCTGCTCGTGCCCTGCCGGCGTTTCCCGCGCTGTTTTCCCGTCTCTTTTCCTTGGGAGATCCCAGCAGCAAAACCTCGGGATGGGTTCCGTGTGTTCTGTTAGGGGCCGGACGCCGGGAATGTTTGGCTGGCAGACGGAGGGGATGCAGGAATGGGACAGAGCCGGGTTTTTCTCCGGAATTCCAACACTGTCCGTGAGACAGGAGGGATCTCCCAGTGCATCCCAGCCACGGGAAAACGACCCCATCCTGCACTTCCCTCCTCCCATCCTTAATTTCATCCTCCCCGTTGGATACCGAGGGGGTTAGTGAGTCCCAAAATCCAGAAAAAAGGCCGTTTCCAGCTCCGTGGGGCATCATCGGCCACAGCGCAGTTCCAGGACTTCCCGCACGGTCTTGGATCATCTCCGGCACCCACATCCCACTGCTCCGAGGTCTCCTGCTGCTGCTCCAAACCCACTCATGGGAGTGGGGCTCTCCCGAAGGATCTCCCAAAGGATGTCCCAAAGGATGTCCCGAAGGATCTCCCAAAGGATCTCCCAAAGGATGTCCCGAAGGATCTCGGAGCTGAGCCAGGCTCTGGTTGCTGTTCCTCAACCGCCACCAGGAATCCCTGTGAATCCCTGGAAACCCCAAGGTGATTCCTCTTGGATGGACTCCGGAATGCCGTGGAGCTCTGGAAAAGGAGAGACCACCCTGAAGTGATTCTCACCCCCTGGAAATGGATTCCATCCTAAAAACGAGGGTTGAGGGAGATCGGGAATTCTGCAGAGCTGGTTTCACCCCGAGGGTTGAGGTGATTCCCTTCCACCTCCTGGATTTTGTTTTAATCAGGGAATTTCTTTTCCTTTACAAAAACCATGAAGTTTGTGACGTGTGCATGGATCTATGGAATATTTCAGTCCTGTTCCAATGGACAATTTTCCCTGGACTCCTCCAGTGGATGAGCACACACCCAGAGTGAGGAAAAAGGGGAATAAAACCCCAGCTGGATAAACTCAGCTTGCTGGGAACAAAGCCACAAACTGGGGGGAATTTGCTCCCGGCTGCTGCTCCGAGTTCTCATTTGTGGGGTGGAAATCAGGCTCCTAAATGGAGTCACTGCAGCGCTGGAGAAATGAGGGATGAACGAGGGATAAATGCTGGAGAAATGAGGGATAAATGATTGAGAAATGAGGGATGAACTCTGTAAAAATGAGGGATAAACTCTGGAAAAACAAAGGATGAACTCTCGAGAAACGAGGGATAAACTCTGGAGCAATGAGGGATGAATGCTGCAGAAACGAGGGATGAACTCTGGAGAAATGATGGATAAACTCTGGAGAAACAAGGGATAAACATTGGATAAATATGGAACGAACTCTGGAGAAATGAGGGATGAATGCTGGATAAATGAGGGATAAATGCTGGAGAAATGAGGGATAAACAATGGATAAATGAGGGATGAACTCCGGAGAAACGAGGGATGAACTCCGGAGCAATGAGGGATGAACGCTGCAGAAACGCTCCACGGATTTGCACAGACCAAGGAATTCCTCATTTATTCCCAAAATCTGACCCTCAGACCCTGCTGAGCACGGAGAGCTCTGGGAATAACGCAGGGATGACTTTCGGAGCTTTCCGACTCTCCAGGCTCCAAAGAGGCTCTGGGAAGGTCCAGTGGTTCTGGATAAATCTGGATAAATCCCTGTTTATCTCAGAGGTGAATCCACCCATGTCCGAGTCCGAGCCACAACTCCAGACGAAACTCAAGGAATGGGCAAAGAGGTGGATCCAGGAGCAACCGAAAGCAGATTGATGAAAATGATCCTTTTTTCCCCAAATCCTGCCTGCTGCCATCCGTGAGGAGCAGCTTTTCCAGCCTCTTCCAAGCCCCTGCGGCCACACCAGGTCCCAAAGCTCCACGTGCACAGCTGGAATGGGATTTTTCCTGCTTAAATTCCCACTTTTTCCTGTTCCGGTCACCTTCAGACACATTCCCGTGTCGCTGCTTCCCAAACCCCGGAGAGCGGGAATGGCGTGACCCTGCCGGGGGGTTGGTCTGGCAGAATCCCACCAGTCCCAAAGGAATGGGCTTGAGGGAAAGGTCAGGGTGGGAAACTTTTCCCACTGATTCCATGAGAGGTGCCCCGATCCAGAGCCAAATCCCGAGTCCCTTCCAGCCGCCATCCCAAATCCACAACCCCAAAAAACCCAAACAGCTCAAAATGTTGGGGAGGGGTAAAAAAGCGAGCGGAGATCGGCTCCACAAACCCCAAAAACGAGAGTTGGGGTCATGTTTGCAGTTAGAATTCCCAAAAAAAAAAGGGAAATATAAATATATGTGTGGATAGGGATATAAATAACCACGGCGCCCTCGTGGCCTGTCCGTGTTTGTGCCCCGGGATCCTGGGATCAGACGCTCAGGGAATGACAAGCGTCTGCTCCGGGGAATGCTGGGCGGGAGGAGCGGGATCACCGCGGGGAGGGAGCCGAGACTCCGATCGGAGCGGACACTTGGCGGCCTGGAAACCTCCTGGGGCACCCCGGGGAAAAGGAGCTCTTGAAATAAAGAGGGGAAAATTCCCAGCTGTTGGAAACAGCGAGGATGACGGCCTGGAACACTCAGGATAACAGGAATGGGCCGTGGGATCACCCAGCAGCTGGAAAAGCCAAATGTTGTCCATAAATGGGCACAAGCCCCAAATCCAGGCTGTCCCTATTCCCCTCCGAGTGCTGAGTTATTGCTGGAGGCAGGAGCAGGGACAAGGATTTGGGATCGAGGCCATCCCAAAAGATGGAATGTGTGCTCCATGTGCACACAGGGAATGTGGCCAGGTGGGAATCCCGGCCCATCCCATCCCATCCCATCCCATCCCATCCCATCCCATCCCATCCCATCCCATCCCATCCCATCCCATCNTCCTTCCCAATATCCCACCCCAATCTCCCCTTTCCCAGTGGGAAGCCATTCCCTGTGTCCTGTCCCTCCATCCCTTGTCCCCAGTCCCTCTCCAGCTCTCCTGGAGCCCCTTTAGGCCCTGGAATGTTCTGGAAGTTCTCCCCAGATCCTTCCCTTCTCCAGGTGCACATTCCCAGCTCTCCCAGCCTAGCTCCAGAGGGGCTCCAGCCCTGGGAGCATCCTCAGGCAGAATTGTTTTCCCACCCCTTGGAAAAGCCACAGGAAATTCTCCCTTTGGAGGCTGAGGAGCCCAAACCGAGGTGGCCCCACCCAGACCTTTGTCCTGACCGTGATCCCGGTCCCTGCTCCGTTTCCATCTCCCGGGCAGCTGAATCCAGAGGCTTTTCCAGGTTTTTTTAAGCAGATCTCGGATCAGAGATTCAATTCCAAAGCGGGGGAGTTCCTTTGCCTCTTCCCTGGCACCTGAAAGGAAAAGCAGCGGAGTCTGGAGAGAATCCCCCGAGCTCTGCCCCATCCTTCTGCCATCTCCCCTGGAAAACTCCCGCATCCCAAACCCCGAATCCCAGCCTGGAGCCACCTCCTCACCCCCGAAACCTTTGATTTTAACCTCAGCTTTGTGTCCTGAAATGCAGAAATTCCTCTTCCCGCTGAACAGGAGCCTGGAGCAGCAAATCCCAAATCCCTGCCCATCCACACTCGGGATCTGCTCCAAAATCTGCTCCAAAATCTGCTCCAAAATCCACCCTTTTACCCCCCATTCCCCCTGTGACCGTCCCTCCCCCAGCACCAGCCCCTGGATTTGGGCATTTTGCTGGATTTTGGGATGCAGACAGAGCCTGTTTTGGCTCTGTTTGGCAGAAAAACGCCGGCGCCTTTTCAAGTGGAAGCCAAGGATCCATCCGGCGGCGATTCCCATTGTTCGGAGCGTTTTTCCCGGGATTCCGGGTGGATGCGAGCCCTGCCCCGCCCATCCCGTGTCTTCATTGCTGTTTTCATGTTGCCGTCCCTCCAGGGCCCCTGACGGCCGAGCATTCCAGGATGGAAGTGCAGGATCCGCTGTTTACGGAGCCTTCCCACAGGGATGATGGGATTTGGGTTTTTTGGGATTTCCGTGTCCTTGCCGGAGCTGTGTGAGGTCACGGAGCCCGGCCCCGCAGCTCCCGGGGTTTATTTATGATTAAAATCTCCATAGTCCGAAAAAATTCCAGTTTTCAGCCTCCAGGACTCACCGTGGCCCCTTCCAGCCTTCCCCATCCTGGGATTCTGGGATTTTGGGGTTTATTCCTCTCCCAAATGCATCGCCCTGCCCCGAAATCCCGTGTCCAGCTGAAGAATGAACACAATCGTTATAATGTAAAGGTTAGCATGGGAATCCCCCTTTTCCTTGGAATACCCACCCCAAATTCCATTCCTGCTGGAATATCCATCCCAAATCCCATTCCTGATGGAATACCCACCCCAAATCGCATTCCTGAGGAATATCCACCCCAAATCCCACTCCTGCTGGAATACCCACCCCAAACCCCATTTCTGATGGAATATCCACCCCAAACCCCATTCCTGCAGAATATCCATCCCAAATCCCATTCCTGATGGAATACCCACCCCAAATCACATTCCTGAGGAATATCCACCCCAAATCCCATTCCTGCAGAATATCTACCCCAAACCCCATTCCTGCAGAATATCCACCCCAAACCCCATTCCTGCAGAATATCCATCCCAAATCCCATTTCTGACGGAATATCCACCCCAAATTCCATTCCTGCTGGAATATCCACCCCAAACCCCATTCCTGCAGAATATCTACCCCAAATCCCATTCCTGCAGAATATCCACCCCAAATCCCATTCTTGCTGGAATATCCACCCCAAACCCCATTTCTGTGGACTATCCACCTAAAATCCCATTCCTGCAGAATATCCACCCCAAATCCCATTCCTGCTGGAATACCCACCCCAAATCCCATTCCTGCTGGAAGTTAAATCCCACTCCTCAGTGCAAGTCCCGGAGAGGGACAGCGAGACCCGGGAGCAGCTGAGGCTCTCCTTAAAGTCCCCATCCCGGACCAAAGGGCTCCCGATCCCAGCGGATCCCTCGCGAATTCGGGATTTGGGGTGGCGGCAGCCGGAAGGATCCCGAGAGAGGGAGAACCCAACGCCCTTCCCAAAGCGTCTGTGTGTGATCGTCGGGATCGTCCCTGCGTGGATTTTCATGGATAAACGTTCCTTTGGTGTGGAGAGTGGCTCATTATCCCTTAACGAGGGGAGGCGCGGTGGGAGCGGGAAGAGGGGGAAAAGATGGAAAAGCTAAAATTCCATAAAAAAGACAGATGATGGGTTTGGGGCACCCTCTGTGGGAGGGGTTTGCCCCAAAACGTCACCACAACAGCAGGAAAAGGGACAATCCCCAAAATCCCTCCTCAGATCCAGGGCTGGGAGCGCATCCTGATTCCCAAATCATGGAAAAGGCTCTGATCCCGCCTGGAGCGCGGGAAGGGCTTGGGGCTGCTCCGTTCTCCGTGCGATTCCCAGCTCTGCATCCACATGGGCACTTCCCTGATGGATCCTGGCTCCCCTTCCCGGGCTGTGCTTCCCAAATCCCGCTGCCCCGCCGGGAATGCACAATCCATGCTTTCCAAAGTCCTGGATAGCGGAGCAGGTGGGAATTGCAGAAGCATCCGGCCCCCGCCGTCGGTTCCGGCTGGCTGGAATTCTGGATTTTAATTACAGCGGCGTTCCCGGGCTCGGCTGCGTCCCACGGGCCCGGTAAACTCCGGCTGTTGGTTTTCCATGAGCGATTTTATCCTGGGAAAGGGAGGGGAGGGATAAACATCGGCATGCGCCAGGCGCCAGCGGCTGCTCCCGGCCGAGCTTCCTGTGAGCGCCGGGCTGGATCCGCCTTCCCAGAGGGATTCAGATCCCAACGGAGCCGTTGTCTTTATTGGGAGCATCCCATCCCAGCAGGATTCAGATCCCCATGGAGCCGTTGTCTTTATTGGGAGCATCCCATCCCAGCAGGATTCAGATCCCCATGGAGCCGTTGTCTTTATTGGGAGCATCCCATCCCAGCGGGATTCAGATCCCCATGGAGCTGTTTTCTCCATCGGGATCATCCCATCCCCTTTCACTTCCCATCGGGATTCAGATCCCAACGGAACTCTTGTCTTTCTTGGGATCATCCCATCCCAGTAGAATTCAGATCCCAACTGAGCTGTTTTCTCCATTGGGATCATCCCATTCCCTTTCGCTTCCTAGCGGGATTCAGATCCCAACAGAGCCATTCCCTTTACTGGGATCATCCCATCTCAGCGGGATTCAGATTCCCATGGAGCCGTTGTCTTTATTGGGATCATCCCATCTCAGAGGGATTTGGATCCCATTGGAGCCATTTTCTCCATTGGGATCATCCCACCCCCTTTCCTAGTGGGATTCAGATCCCCACGGAGCTGTTTGTTCCATTGGGATCATCCCATCCCCTTTCGCTTCCCAGCGGGATTCAGATCCCAACGGAGCCGTTTCCTTCACTGGAATCATCCCATCCCAGCCAGATTCGGATCCCAACTGAGCCGTTTTTTCCATCGGGATCCCCCCACCCCCCTTCCCAGGGCTGTCCCTAAGCGGGAATTTCACCCCCACCCCACAAAACGAGCTCGAGCCTTTACTGGGTACAAAAATCCCCCTCAGCCACACAAGGAAAGGGAATTCCAAATTCCCCAGGCTTTGGCTTATCCCTCTTTCTCCAATTCCACGGGAGATCCCCCAAAACCAGGAGCTGCCTGCTGGGGGACCCCAAAAAAGCCAAACTTGGTCGTTTTTGGTGCTTTTTGAGCAGGATCTGTGGGTTTGCCTGAGCCCTCCCCGCTGATTTCCCGCTCCGGAGAATCCTCGTGTTCGGCCTCATTACCACGGATGGATCCCAGGGTTTCCATAAATCTGCTTAATGCCGAGTCCAAAATATCCCGGAAAACGGGAATTACCGGCGGCTCATCGCTCCCAGGGCGGTTTCCATGGCACCCAGGGGGCTCTGGGATGCTTCCCAAAAAATCAGAGCTCGGGGAGGAACCATTTGGGTTCGAAACATTGGGATGGGCGTGGGCGTGTGTCCTTTGGGAGCAGCCGCTTCCATTTCGGGGCGGATTCCAGCAGATTTGGGGTTCCTGGATGGTGGAGAATTCCAGCTTGTTCTCAGCAGTAATTAGAGTTAATTACCCCAGTAATTACTGAGCTAAACGAGCGGAGCAGGAGCTGCTGGGAGATTTCAGGACCCGCGGCAGCGACTGGGAATTTGGGGGCAGGAAACGAGGAATTGAATCGGGTTCGGTGTTCCTGGGGCAAGGAACCGCTCCAAAGGAACCTCGGGAATTCCAGAGGGAAGGAAGGGAAAGGGGGAGAAAGGGGATTGCTTCCATGGGATGCTCCGATGGGCGACATCAGAAATTAATTATTCCTTGGAGCAATCGGATGGGCAGGAAGGGGCTGCAGAAGGATGCAAGGAATCCTGGTGGGATCCACGCTCTAGCCAGGACTTTTTAGGAATAAATTCCTCCCTGAGGGGCTGGGATGGAATTCCCAGAGCAGCTGTGGCTGTTCCTGGATCCCTGGGAGTGTCCAAGGCCAGGTCGGAGCCACCTGGGACTGTGGAAAATGTCCTTGTCCATGGTGGCTCTGGATGGGATTTAAGGTTCCTTCCAACCCAAACCATTCCAGGATTTATCCCAGAAAATATCCCAGGATCAGCTTCCCACAGGCCACAAGGAGCACTCCTGATCCTGCTTTCCCTTCCCTTTTCCTACAAGGACTGGGGCCATTCCCAGGGAATGAGGGGCAGGAGTAGGGATTGGGGCCATTCCCAGGGAATGAGGGGCAGGAGAAGGGATTGGGGCCATTCCCAGGGAATGAGGGGCAGGAGAAGGGATTGGGGCCATTCCCAGGGGCTGGAGAAGGGATTGGGGCCATCCCAAGGTCCTTCCCACTCTGGCCTCTTCCATAACTTTCCCACTAAAGGGAGAAAAATCCCTCCTGGCCGGATTGGAGTGACGAGGGCGGCAGCCAGGCCACGGGAACAGCGCTTCCCAATAAAACCTTGGAAAGACCAAACCCACTTCCCTCTCCCGAGCTTTCCCTGCCCCTCCAGCTCCAAATGCAGGGAATGAGAGTGCCAAAAATCTGGGAAATCCTGGGGTTTGTGCCGCAGGAATTGGGGATAAAACACAGGGAATGAGGGCGCCAAAAATGAGAGAAATCCTGGGGTTTGTGGCGCAGGAATTGGGGATAAAGTACAAGGAATGAGGGCACCAAAAATCTGGGAAATCCTGGGGTTTGTGCCGCAGGAATTGGGGATAAAACACAGGGAATGAGGACGCCAAAAATCTGGGAAAACCTGTCACCAGTGATCCATTCCCTCCATTTCCACTTCCATACGGGAACGTTCCTGCCCTCTCGGCACCGCTGATGGATGCCTGGGAGAAATCCAAGGCCGTTGCCAGGGCAGGGATGATTTATTTGGGCATTAAAACCTGTCCGAGTTCCCGGAGTCTCCTTCGGGCCGGGCTCAGCTGCAGGGATTGATTTGTTTACTGCCGCCATGGAAAACGGGGTCTGCTCCCGGGAAAACGCATCCCGGGATTCTCCAGCCTCTCCCGGATATCCCGGAGCAGCCGAGGGAAGGGACAGACCCCACTGTTCAGCCCCCGAGTTATCTGGGGGACAAAAAAACCCCAAAATCTTCCGGTCCCTCGAGGTTTGGGAGCGTCCGGCGCCTCCCGGGTGCTTGGGCCGCTCTTCCAAGGAAATTCCAGGCTCCAAGAGCTGATTCCTTTGCCATTTTTGGGGTTGGGATGAGGCAGCGCTGAGCTCCCGGCGCTGAGGGAATCAAGCTGGGCTCCGGAGGGATGGACAGAGCCAAAATAAAAGTGGGATTCAGGCGTTAACGACCGTCTCTAAATCCACATATTCCTTAGGAAAAATGGGAATTTCCTTGTTTGGTCCTGGCTGAGGGATGGTTGTGTTTGGAACGAGTTCTGTTAAAATCCAGCTGTCCTGGGGACACGGCTCGGGCATTCCCAGGGAGCAGCGTTTCCTTGGATCGGCCCTTCCCAGGAGCCTGGAGCACCCTGGATGGGGAACCCGCCCTTCCCTAGTCCCGGATTTTCCTCCCTGGGAGATCCCGCGGCTCCATCCCGTGCTGGAGCTTGGATTCGATGATCCCAAAGGTGTTTTCCAACCTCAACAATTCCATGGTTCCACGATCCCTTGGCTGCTCCATGCGGGGAGGGGAGATCCTGGCGCGGGAATAATTTCTGCGGGGATCAATCCACGGCTTTTCCTGCTGCTCCATCCAGCGGCTCAGCCGGGAAGGACCGCCGGGAAAAACACGGACACCCAACCGCAGCGACGCCGCGGTCCCCTAAATCCAAGGATTCGGCTGGGAATGCTGCCTGGGAGGGCTGGAAAAGCTCCTGCTCCGGGTGGTGGCACTGGAGAAGCAGCTGCTGTTCCCAAGCTTTGGAATGGAATGGAATTCCCAAGCTTTGGGGACGGATCTGGGGGCACGTCCAGGCCATTCCAACTTTTTCCTGAAGATTCCAGAGCGCAGGAGATGCTCCAGAAATAAAAGTTATGGATTTATTTCCCTTCCGGTGGAGATCTGCCTCAGGCACAGAGCTCAGGGCTCTCCCGGGAGTGTCCCCTGTGCCCGGGATCTGGGACCTGGGCTCAGGTGAGGGGCACAGGGAATGTGGGAATGCACCTGGAATGTCACAGGGAATGTGGGAACGCACCTGGAGGGGCACAGGGAATGTGGGAACACACCTGGAATGTCACAGGGAATGTGGGAACGCACCAGGAG
>VWZT01015916.1:168-21882 GCA_013397055.1 Pachycephala philippinensis
CATGAGCCCCCGGGTTATATCGCTTTCCAGAAAAGCTGAAAGTGCCTCTTACTTGCAGGTTTCCTCTTACAAGACCCGATCTTTGCAAGAAGTGGGAAGCTGCTGTTAAGAGGAAAAACTTCAAGCCGACCAAGTACAGCAGCATTTGCTCAGAACACTTTACCCCCGATTGCTTTAAGAGGGAATGCAATAACAAGCTCCTAAAAGAGAATGCTGTGCCCACAATATTTTGTTACACTGAACCCGGTGAAAAGGTAAACCGAAAGCACCGATGGCTGCAGGTGCCGGAACGCGTTGTGCGTGTCATTGGTTACAGCGTGGCAGTGCAGCGAGTAGGGAGAGGATGCAGGCTGGGAAGGACACTGACGGGGAAGGATGAAGGCTGGCAGGGTGCGGAGCCTGTGCACCTGGGGTCGCCAGGAGGGCTGTGGTGACTGAAATACCTCCAACAGCTGTTGCTGTTTTCTGTGAGGCTGTCGGAGGCTTTGGAGCGCACAGTGTTGTACAGGCGGACATTGGCTCTGACCTGCTCATGTGCCCGTTTAATTCAGCATCCATGTGTTGAATTTAATGGAATGGCAGCAAAGTAAGACAATACTGCCCTGTAGTTAAGCTGTTCTGCAATGTTTCCTGCATATTTGGGGTCTGAGAGAGCCTTCATTAATGCTTGCGAATGGCACTATTCTCTTCCCATGGCTGATGGCTCCTGCTAGCATTCAAGAGATGGTGGATATTAACTGTGAAACTTCACTGTCCACTTAAGAGGAGGCCCTCTGGCTTTGCAAAGTAAAGTGAGCAGCAGAACCTTACCTGCACCTGCTGTCTGTCTGCCCTGAGACCACCTCTGTCTTCCCTTAACCTTGTGTTCAGAAGTCAGACCGGTCCCTGACTTCTGATGGTAGAGTCTTCTGTGTGAGGTATTCTTCCCTTCACTGTGCCACTGGAGCAGTTTACTGTGAGATGCAACTCACTTATGAGTTCTTCCTTCTTGATGTAATAACTTCAAGAAAAGAATGGAATAGATTGATTTTTCACTCCTTTAAAGGATATAAATTATCTGCTCTCTCATCGCTCTGCTGTAGAGAAAGAGGCAAAGGAGACAGTGGTAGATAGAGGAGGTCTAGGGAGCAAAAGACTGTAATGGGATGAAGTTCACAGAGGCAAACTCAGATTTTTCTTGTTCAATTTTTCTATTTATATACAATATTGGATTGCTGCAGAAATAAAAAGGCAATGCATTTGAAAAATGAAAAGTGGCTAATAATAGATAAGAATAGAAACAATGTAAAAATAAGGAGACAGACAATTTACAGGGAAATGTGGTTGTGTTTTTTGTTTGATTACACTTCCTTGCTTATCTGTGCAATACACGTTTTCTTAATTGTGTGTAAAATACTTGCAAATTTTTTTACAGTCTGAAAGCTGAATGGGTGTATAGGGTAGTCTGCAAAAGTACTGTTGGTGCAGCAGGATTAGTAGTGAGCCACGTTCCCAATTTCGCTGTCATACCTGGATCTACAAAAACACAGAAGAGTGAGTGCCTTTTAATTCTGAAGGATTTAGTGCTATTCTTATTTGTCTCATGGCACTTTTGAATAAACTGCCACATATCTTCAAGTAACAATGTAATAATAAAGTGTAGTAGTGGTTGTTTTAGAGTTGAATCCACACTGATTTTGAAATACAGATTTTTATCTTTCGCACTATGTAATTTGGTATATTTTTCTTTACTTACGTCTTAGGGGAAGTATTTATTGGCTGGAAGAAGCAATTAGAAGTCACTGGTGATGTCACAGTGATACCAAAGATCTGTTCTCTGTGATACTTTGTGACAGTAGTAATTTGTATATAGAGGTAGCATATGCTCTATAGCTTCAAATAGAAGTCTCTGTGAATTCAGCAGTCCAACAGTGATCTGATTTTTGCTTTTGTTTCTAGCAAGAATGAGTTTCTTTTTGCTGGCTTTATCTTTGCCTTGTAGGGTTGTTTTGTAGAAAAAATTGATAGTGACAGCTGATAGGGTCAAGGTCTTTAGAATATTCATATGTGAACTAGGTAGGCTAACAGCAGCAGTTTTTTATAACTGAGAAATAAGACTGATAGTTGGCTGGTTTTGTACTTTCATGTGATCAGTTACATTTGAGTGCATATTAAATTTCCCTTTAATACCAATCACCACTTCCCTTCAATACCAATCACTAAACTGCCTTTTCAGTTACTGCCTGCCAAGTGTTGTAGTTTGGATGAGGGACAGTTAGACACCCAAACATCTAATACTATCCTGTTTGCCTGTTAAGTCAAGGAAGTTAATGATATGACCTTCAGATCTGATGAGCTTGATATTTCGATGGTGAGGACTGTTGGCTGTTCTTAAAATCAACATTTTCCCAGTCCTTATGCTTTTCTTTATACTAATAGTGTTGACAACAGGTGGGTAGGTAGAAAATTGTTTCAGTGCCTCTTTTACTGTGAATGTTTTAAGCTTTCTTTTTAACAGGCAATATGCAAGCTCCTTGTTTTCAACTGTGCTTTTTCAGTCAACATGTGCACAGAAGCATTTCTGAATTATACTGGATTCCTTTGGGGAAGAAAGAATCTGATTCTCTTCTCTGGCCTATACTCAAGTGGTTTGGGATCTGTGTTGTCCTGAGCTGTACAAGTGGACCTATCAAGAGCAATGTGATAAAACCTGCAGTTTTATCTGCAAAAAAACCCTTGCAGTGGAGTTGAACCAACTGATATTTTGCTGCTGCCAAAAGGCACAACTGTGCTTCTCCCCTGTCCATTCCATCTGCCAGCTATGCAGTCCTGTTTCTTAACATGACCTGGCAGTGTGAGCTCACAGCCCACAAGGCCAGTCCTGGGCTGCATCCAAAGCAGCGTGGGCAGCAGGGGAGGGAGGGGATTCTGCCCCTCTGCTCTGCTCTGGTGAGACCCCACCTGGAACACGGCATCCAGCTCTGGGGTCCCAGCACAGGAAGCACATGGACCTGTTGGAGTGAGTCCAGAGAAGGCCAGCAAGATGACTAGAGGATGGAGCACCCCTCGTAGAGAGACAGGCTGAAAAAGTTGGGGATGTTCAGCCTGGGGAAGAGAAGGTGGTGTGGAGACCTCATAGCAACTTTCCAGTATCTAAAAGGGGCCTACAAGAAGGCTGGAAAGGGACTTTTTTACAAGGGCAGGTAGTGACAGGCCGAGGGGGAATGGCCTTAAACTGCAAGAGGGCAGGTTCAGATTAGATATTAGGTAAAAATTCTCTGCTGTGGGGGTGGTGAGGCACTGGCCCAGGCTGCCCAGAGAAACTGTGAATGCTCCATCCCCAGATGTGTTTAAGGTCAGGTTGGATGGGGCTCTGAGCGACCTGGTCTAGTGAGAGGTGTCCCTGCCCATGGCGGAAGGGTGTTGACACTGGATGATCTTTAGGGTCCCTTCCAACCCAAACCATTCTGTGAATCTATGATTGTTACTTTTTCCACATATCAGGGCAGCTGTAGGTCATACTGTGTGTTGCGTTGCTTTGACATTTAGTAATGGACAGGAAATACATGTAGTGATAGGGGGAGATCGAATAGCTTTCTGTCATTTTAGCAACTATGTTTGTGCAAAGAGTAAATAGCAAAGATGAGAGGGCAGCTTTGCTGTTGAAGAGCTGTTTATTTTGGTTCATGATGTCTCTTGAAACCAAACCCTTATGCTGCAGCCCAAAGCCAATGACAGAGTCCCTTCCAGTTATTGAGAAGCCTGGTCTTGCTGTGTCTGTCTCTCCGCCCTCCCAGCCTGTCAGCCTGCTCAGTAGTTGACCCTTATTCTACCTCAGCAGAAGATTGTCCTCTTCTGATGTGTTTTTGATTAAGTTAGCTAATAGGCTCAATTACAGAGTGGTATGATGCAGCACAAAGAAGGGGGGACAAAGGGGAATGGGATGGCAGCAATGAGTTACTAGGTCATCTGAACTCTGTTTTATGGAACTGCAGCCTGTGTTCTTGCTTCTTTGGTCATTGTGGATATAGATTTCAAAAATCTGATCTTCAAAAAAAGTATTTAGACATCAAGGGCTTGAGTTTCAAAGAGCCCTTAAAATGAAGCTGCTTAAAAATACGTCCAGTTGAGAAGCCAGACAAAGCAGACTCAGAAATGTTTGCCAGTTTTGAAAATCCTGGCTTTGAAATTTGTTTTATTAATTTAAAACCTGGTTGTTCAATTTATTCAGGGGTTACAAGGGAGTTGTGTTGTAAACAATGTTAAGCATTAAATGTATATTTTTTTCTTGTTCTTTCTAGTCTGAAGAATTTGCAGAGCAGCCAGAAGATCCACTGCCACCTCCTCCACTGCCACCGCCACCACCGCCTCCGCCACCACCACCACCACCAGCAGCTCCAGTACTACCATCATCTCCATCAACTCCTTCTTTTCACTTGTCTCAAATAGATGCCAGATTTGTAGATCCAAGTATCGGATTATTGATGCCCCCTCTCCAGACCCCCAGCAATCTTGCAGTTTTTTGTGATCATAACTATACCGTAGAGGATACAGTTCATCAGCGAAAAAGAATTCAACAGCTGGAGGAACAAGTTGAAAAACTGCGGAAGAAGCTCAAGACAGCACAACAGCGATGCCGGCGTCAGGAAAGACAAATTGAAAAACTAAGAGAAATTGTTCAGTTTCAGAAAGAAAGAGACATATTGGCAGGAAAAGGCTATGTCATTCTGCCTAATGACTATTTTGAAGTTGTAGAAGTACCTGCCTAGCAGTCAGGAACATCCGTTTTCACTTTGGTAGGCCAAGAAATTTAGTTTAAAAACTAAATTCTTTCTAATTCTGTATGTAAGACTCTCCGGAATTCTGAAACAGTAATTAAACAGTCATACAAATAAGATAGTATTTTTTCTTCATTGTCATTTCAGTTTGATACACTTTTAATATATTGAAGATGCAAGCATCTCAGAATTAGAATATGCAATTAATTTACAAAATATTAATTGCTTACAGAAGGAAAAGATGCAAGATTGAAGACACATAGAAATTTACTTTTTTTACAATGTCTGTCTTAATGCTTACAGGGGATGGTAACTAAATCTGGCTGAGAGTGAAGTTTGGGTGGTTGTACACCTAGTGTTTTGTCAAGACTTCTAATGTTGGCTTTGGTAATCCCCAGTAAGTAGTTTTCACTGATTTTAGAAAGAACAGAATTAGGTCAGCTAACATCTGCAAGTGCTGCAGAAGGATAGATAAGATGCACATTTCAGTCTGGGAAAACTTCCAACTTCAGTTTGCTATGCATTTGAAGCACTGAAAAAGTCTAATTCCTGGATCCCTTTGGGTGAGGTATGTAAATGAACCGCTTCTTTTGGAGTAACTGTTCACCACATGTGTGTTTTGAGGGCGATGAGGAGAATTCATTAGCATAGCTAACGAGAGCTGTAGAAGCGCCTTTTGTTTTGAGGGCACTTAAAAATAGTCCTGAAGTGCAGGGCTGAACTGAACATGTATGTTACTGCACTCTTGGCAGGGTCAATAAGACAATGTACTGTTTACAGTGACTGCTTGCAAAAGTACACTGGTAATATACAGTCCCAGTATGTTGTAGGGTCATCTTCCCATAAACACTGTAACTGGTTGAGTGTTGTCTTTGGTTTTGAAATTATTTCACATGTCGACCATGTGTAGCTTCAGGAAATGAATTAAGTTTTTTCTTTATGCAGGGAGTCAGACATTTATGGCTTTGCAGTATACAGTGGTTTTATTTTTTTCCTTTTTTCACTCCCCAAAGGGCATCCACCAAAGGGCAAATAGGGAGCTAGACTTTGGAGTTGCTTGGTGCTAGACTGGTTTATAATATCTCAAATGCTGCTGCCTCTTCTTCAGCCTTATTAAGACTCTTTCTAGTAATAGGTTAAGCATGACAAAGTAGTGCAGCAGTTTGCACTTACTTTCTAATAATTTATTTTGTCAATGAACTCATTCAAAATGAGAGAAAATGGCTAACCCTAATGTAGGCTTCACAGCTGAAATTCCTGGATATATGAGACATGAGGAAAATTGCGTTTCTCAGTCTATGTCAAACTTGTGTGCAATGTGGGTTCTAGCTCTGATGTTAAACAAGCCTTGTTCATGATGGCTTTAAAAGCTTCCCTTAATATCCTGTTAGCATGACATTTTGAAATGTTTCAAACCAGTCTTGATACTTCTGACCTCACTCATGCCATATGTCTATTTTCCTACCATATCGTACACTTAAAATGAACAAAGC
Source organism: Pachycephala philippinensis (assembly GCA_013397055.1). Taxonomy (NCBI): domain Eukaryota; kingdom Metazoa; phylum Chordata; class Aves; order Passeriformes; genus Pachycephala; species Pachycephala philippinensis. Next base: position 6,419 of record VWZT01015916.1, read on the forward strand.
TGCCGATGCTTCCGTTTGTGTACATTTATTATACCTAATTAAAAATTTGAAAAGCAAATGATGCGTTAGATTTTTAATTACTCTCTCTTCTCGTTTCCCAGGATTTTGCCAAAACTGTCTTGTAATTTTGCATTTTTCTTTTCTACTAGTTTCCTTGTTTAGATGTTGGGTTCCCAAGTCTTGTTGCTGTTACACTTTGTGTTTAAAATTGGTAAAATTCAAAAGTGACACGGAAAAGACGTTTAAAAAACTGTTGCTATGCTGTTGGCATGTGTGACCAGATAGCAGATTGTGTTGGTTTTCTCTGCAAAATACCCTCTCTTCTTGCTCTTCAGGAATTTCAAGTGTGACTTCCTGAGGCACAGTGGATTGCTGCAGTACCACACCTCCTGCCACCCGCCTCTCCCCGCCGACACTTGGTTGTGTACTCCTGCTGCCACTCTTCTTATGTCCTCTAGTTATGGTGCTGATTGCACCCTTCTGTGGGGCACTTCAGCTCACTAAAGCAGCAGGTTTGGCTCATAGTGGAGAGGCAGCGGAGGGCCAACAGTACCACACGTGATACAAGTTAAAGACAGGGCCAAAAGCAGGGCATGAGGAGAAGTAAATCCTCTCCTCTGGGTGCAATGAGCATTATGTCAGCTGCTTCTGAAAATATAAAGGTAAGCTTCCTACTCCTAATGTTCAGCACCATTTCCTTCCACCTGGGCCAAGGTTCCCTGTTTTCCCCCTACCTTATGCTCTGGGTTCTGTTCTTGTTGGGCCCTTCCTTTAGCTGTTTTAGCTTCCTAACCCTTCAGGAAGGCAGCCCAACAAAACTAAGCCTGCAAGGTAAATTTAAGGTACACTGATAGATGGCTGATGTGTGGAGTTCTTTTTTCTTTAAGCTGTTTGTGTTGGTGAAGTTGATTTAACAGCTGACTCAAATAAATGTTTCTTCTGTTGAGAGGGTTGATTATTCCTTGTCTGGACTGTTTCAGAAGTAACATGCTGAAGAGGGGACTGCTGCCCAGTTGTCTTTCTTTCCTTTTATCAGAGGATTTTTCTAAGAAGAGATGCAGCCTATTCTGACAACAGGCTTGAATTTCTTCTGCAGCAGCTATTTTTTTTTCCTTTTAAAAAAAGTCTTGTTAACTCCTGATGTAGTCATGTCGTGGCTAGGTGTGGAATTTGTTAGACCCATGGGGGCTCTCAGTACTGCAGAGCTCTGAAGTGCGGGAAAAAAGACTGGCACAGAAACAACTGATTGTCTTTTAGCAATTGACTTTTTTTGCACTGCACCCTACTCACTCTTTCACAATCTCTCTTGTTTGGTAGCAGTATAGAAAGAGAAGATGAATGGTCTCTGCTACTGGCAAGGCTAGAAAAAGAATTCTAGATAATAAGTACAATATGTTCTCCAAGCATGTGTTAAAATTTCCTCTTGTTGTGGGATCTGTTACATCCACGCAATCATCTGCTAAAGAGGTCTGCAACAATTACTGTTTGCATTGGCCACAACTGGTACCTGCACTAGCACCAATTTCATAAACATCTTTGAAAAGACATGATTGGGAGTTAAAAAGCAGAGGTTGGAATTGTAGGATGGCATGTGGTTGTTCAAGTGTGTGTGAAGAAGCTGGCATTTGTCTAAATGCACTTCACTGAAACCTATTTTATAAACTGAATAATTCAAGCAAGCTAGAAAATAGAAAAATTGGCAGAAAATGTTCCATCCTTAAATTATAGACAGATTTATTTTGAAATGGGCAGATGCTTCAACAGATAGGAATTGGAGCCACTTCTAAAAAGAAGTTTTGGCTTCTCCCTGTTTCCCCAATTCCCCTTTTGCTGCAGCAGGGTATCTGACCTATGTGTAGTGTTCGCTTTTTTTGTTCTTACACCTCTGCAAAGTATTAGATTTCCCTTTCTAACTGGGACTTTTCAAACTCAGAGGTATGTTTTATGGGAAAAAAATTGAATAGCTAAATACTTGAATTACTTATTGTCATACTGAGGGAGTTCTTTGTCACTGCTCTGTTTACTCCTGCGTTTCCAGTTACCATCTTGTCTGTGTTGTCACTAGCATGGTCTTAACAACTGTGGCAGCAAATTAAGGAAATCAAAGTATCCAAGAAGTCTTCTGTCTTGCTGACATTTCATTTTCCTTCAGCTCTCTTAGGATTTAGGGCCTTGGTGCCCTGTGTGAACCGTGAAGGACTTCTCTTGCAGCTGAAGAAAGTGCAAAGCAAATCCCACTCTGAATGTAGGAAGAAGGAAAGGAAAATACTTGCTTGGGTAAAACTAAAACCTCGACAGTTTCTGAATACTTTCCAAAGGACTTCTCCTGTTACTTGCTTTTCTGGACCCAGGCAGTTATTCCTAGTTGCCCTTTTTCTTTCTTTCTTTCCTGAGATCTGTTTTAGGTTTTAGTCTATAGGCTTATCTGCTTCCTGACAGCTTACACCTTCATCAGGTGGCTTTGGCAGGGTGGAAAGGGGTGAGCTACAGTCTAATTTTAACAACCAAAACACAATCTGCTGAAGCATGTTGATGACTGCAAGTTCAGGTGTGTAACTCTTGCTGTTTTAAGCACAGCAGTTTATTTACCATACTCTGCCATAAGAATGATTTGTTTATAAATGAGAAAGAGAAAAACAGGATACATGACTCAAAAATATGACAGTAATTGCTCTTAGAGATTTCCCTTTGCGCTTGTTCAATGCTTTCAATGGAAATTTTATCTTCACATAGAGATCGTTGATAGAACTGCAGCATTTTATTGCACAAAATTGGGCAGAAGGCCTTACAGTGTTATATAGGCTGAAAGAGTTTAAAATGGGCAAAAAAAAAATGTGTTGTGAAGTTGCTGTTTAATCCACTATGACTAACTCGAAACAGTTGTCAAAGAAAGTCATCTTAAATATTCCTAAGTTAAAGAAAGCATTAAATCAGTTACTGAGAAGGTTCACATACCTCTCTTGATAATAGTTACATTACATTGTCATAATTAAATTACTAATTAAGCCTATCCACAGTCATGCCAGTATGAGTTCATTTTGCATTGAGTACCAGGCTTTTTGGTGTGCAAAATAAGCCATTGATCCTCCTGTAGTTGCCTCCTCCTATTGTACAGGGCAAATAGATTGTAGAGCCTGGGCTCACACGTTCTTGGAACTTGTGAAAAGCGATTGTCCTCTGCCTCTTAATTGTTCCGGTGGCCTTTTAGTTACGGATGAGTATGGAGAGGACTATCAGACCAGTCATTAGAGTGGTTGGTTGGTTGGTTTGATTTTNCTAACTCTGAACGTTTTGGGTAAAGCTTTGCTGAGTCTTGTGGAACTAGAATTTCTTCTCTGAATTTCTGAAAATGGTATTGTATCATTGGGAAGTACACCATGGATTTTTCTCACCNTTGTTCCGGTGGCCTTTTAGTTACGGATGAGTATGGAGAGGACTATCAGACCAGTCATTAGAGTGGTTGGTTGGTTGGTTTGATTTTTTTTTTAAGTTCATGGAGGACTTGAGCAAATCAGGCAGGCTTCTCATTTCCTTTCAGGTTTCATTGGATGTGACCATTAAAGATGGAGAGTCTGAGGCTGTACTAGCCATCTGTAGAAGAACCAATGCTTCAGTATTTGAGGCTATGAAAGATGTGTGACTTTCTACTGGGAGCTCTTCAATTCGATGACCTGGGACAGGTAGTCCCGAAAAAGGAAGAGGTCTTGCCTCCAGTAATGGCGTCTTCTTTTGTGTTGGGCTCATTTAGTAGCCCGCAGCCATAGTCCAATACTCTCTAACCAAGTTCTCACAGATGTATCCAGGATTTTGATTTAGCAGAATGTTACAGCAATATACGGGAATCGCAGCACAATCACAATATAGCAGCTGCAATATACTGTGGAATCACAATTCACGTATTCTGTGCAAATTGCCATTACTGGTCTCTAAATGTTTGCTGTCGTGACACTGTCCTCACAGTTACTGGGAAGAAATATCCATGTTGCGCCCAGCTCACGCCAGTTACTGCCTTCCAAGCTGATTTTTTGAGTTGTCTAGTTTCTATACTTTATATTGGGCTGACTCACATACAGACTACACTCCCACGCTGGCCTGGTTAGCTCAGGAAAACATTACTCCTGACTATTTCAGGGAGGGCTGTTTATTTGATGCAGCTGTATTCCTAAAGCAAAGTCTTCTATCCAGTCCCTCTTGTGCTGAGATGATTTCATCTTTCTTTATTACAATTCGTTATTTTTCCTTACCTTCTTCCTTCAGCACATCATTCTTGCCCAACTCCTCTGGGCCTTCCTCCATTGCAGGGGTCAGTCACCCATTCTCATACTTTTCAGGAATCTCACATGTCTTTTGCAGAAAAAGTGAACTTTTTTGTCTTCAGGTGCTTTACAACTTGCACCTGTGTGTCAGAAAGGAAGAAAATTTCAGGGGTGATATTTTTTTTATATTAAGAAGAAGGGATTTTTTCTCAGCTTAAGAAATCCCAAGACTTCCACCTGTACTTACAGGTTTCTGATAATAACCACAGCTGCTCGCTCTGAGAGAAGGAAGCTTTGGATGTCTACTTTTACAGCTCAGTCCAAATTTCTTGCCCTTTTTGTGTGTTTTCTTTTTTCTTCTGCTTCTTTATTTTGTATTGATAGGATCAGACTCTTTATTCATCACTTCACGGATGTTGATGCTGTCAGGTCCAGAAGAATAGTGTCTGCATGTAAAGAAAATCTAAAGAGGGAGTTATTCCCAAGCTGGTTGTGAGCCACCAAGGTGAAATCTTACAGCTCTCCCAGGAAATTGTGTGAACTCAGGCCACAGAAGATGTCTTACTGATAAATGTTTCAATTTCTAATTATTTTAAGCTTTATCATGCAGGCTTGTGTCATAGGTGTGCTGAGCTGATACAGTGTTACATCAAATGCTTTTGTGGTGGTGGTTTTAATCTGAGGAATTCTAGGCGTTGCTGTCAGAAGAATAGTTCTGGTGTTACGTCGAGGGACTGAAAATGAATTTATGTAACAATAGCCTCAAACCCTATTGTATGTATATACTTCCAGTTCTTATCTTAATTTCTTTCTTTCTGAGTTCAGACAGGAAAATATTTTTATTAGTGTTCTTTTTTTTCTTGCATGACAAGGGACTGAAATTGCTCATAGTTTCTGCATGGTGAGGAACTGGGCAGGTTCTCTAGTACAGATACTACAGCATGGAAATCTCTTGGTTGTGTATAATAGGAAATGTCTATTCCTCCAAGTGAATGTGCATGTAGCTATTTCAGCTTAAAGAACTCTGGTTGTTTGGAAATTATCTGCTTAAAATATAGACACCAACAAACCACAGCTATAGGATCAGTGGAGTTACCTTTCTTTGATACTGTCATCAGCTGACAAACTCAAGATTTCCTCATGGTAAATTTTCATATAACTGAAAAAAAAAACAACATATATAATAAATCTTAAATGTTCAAGCAATCTTATAATAACATTACTTAACCTAATAGTATCACTATGGTGATAACCACCCTTCCATCAATACTGGTATTTACCTCTTGGCCTGTCTACTAAGGTTGCTAGAACTTAGATTTTTTGCTTCATGTAATAGCCACCAGGTAATTGACATGCATATGACTTCAGTGATAACATGTAATTAAATTAAATAAACATCTGCAAATGGTGCTATCTTGTGTTGTTCCCAATGCTGCCTCGATTCCTATACCAAATAAAAGCCCAGCCTCCTTTAACACCTTTTACTTCAGTCACAGAAGAAATCAGAATTTTACGCATACAGGAGATGACTTCATCCTTGCTTGTTTTTCACAGTAGGATCTCCACAAAGTCTTGCTGCCTAGTAAATCCATAATCTCTGTGATGAGATATGAGTATAGAAGTAAGACTTTTCTCCCTGCTAGAAATCTTCTATAATATTGAATAGTATATAATTTTCTCTGTTTCTTGTGTGCCTCGCCTTGCTCCTCTATAGCATCACTCTCCTCTCTTAACAAAGATTCATCTGTTTTTTTTTACTAATACTCTCAGAATTTAAACATCTGTGTTTTTCAACACATTTTCTGATCTTTTGTACACGATAATGAGACACCGACCTACTCAGTTACAGAGCTTGTCAGCAATTGAACAGGGAATTGAATTTGGAAGGTGGGGTAGTAACCTTTTATTATGGACGGGTAACTTTTTGCTGTTTCATACTATAAAATGTGCCACAGAGATGAAAATGCAAAATGCCGTTGGAAACAGCATTGGAATGAAAAGCATATCTCTGAAGACTGCTTTGGGTTAATGGATGAGTTTGGCCTGAGGAAAGAGGAGCTTGCTTAATATTTCAATGGATTTCACTCTGAGCTTTCAAGCCGAGTTTTGCTTTTATTCTGCTAGCCTCTTGATTCCTATACATAAGAGATATAAAAGTGAGCTTAGCAATTCCCAGGGGATGGGAGNTAGCTTCAGCTGCCAAGTGCTTGCTCATGACGTCACAACAGGAGATGAGCCCACAGCAGTGTGGCAGTCTGCTGTGCCGCTGTCAGATCATGGTAAGGTAAAATCCAGCTGCAATGATAAATGGTTATTTACCTGACTGAGTAAGGTGCCTGGTAGCATTCCTATGCAAACAGTCATCCCCATTACCCATAGAGGAATTAAACTCTGAATTAAACTTTGCAGTCTTTTTATTGCTCCTTTTGATTTCACTGATTATCACGTTGTTTGCACCTGGTATTAATGCATCAAGCTGACAGCCTCAAAACATTACAAACCGTATGAAAACAGGTTTGTTGGCTGACTTGCATTGAAACTGAATGCGAGGGGTTGCTCCAGTGAAGAGATACAAGGATGGTAATGTGGAGAACGATGACAGCAGCCCATTTTGAGGCAGTTAAAAGGTGGCTTGGGGCCTTTGTGAAGTTTAGTGCAGGTGGTATTTTTTCTGTAACCTCTATCAGGGCCATGGCAAGCTGTCTTCTGGCACACTGCCCCATCATCTGTTGACTTGCCAGGGACTGGCCCTACACTTGTCAGCCTTCTGTTGGAGAACTGGACCTCTTCCCAGCCCATTCTTCCTGCACCATGGGAGTAGTCTGAAGAGCATTTTGGCTGTTATGCCATATGTTCCTCCTCCTCCTAATATACACAAACTGTCGGACTCTGCTCCTAGTTCAGGGAGTTATTCCAACCCAGCATTGGTTTACTAATAGGCCAAGTTACCTAAATACCTTTAGGTTAATTCTTCGGACTAGGCACAGGCAGGCCATTAAAACAGTTACAGGAAATAGGATATTCTGACATGGTATAGAAGGCAAAACTAGTTTTTGCATATTTTATAAGTAATAGCAATTATGCTTTCTAGTGAGATGAAGATGTAAGCATTTGGCTTTGTATTCAGCTACTCTGGCTTGTAAGAAAAAAGACAAATGACAGATATCAAAGATGTCATCCAGCAGAGACAGCTAGTTAGGTCTCAAAACCTTCCAGTTTGCTGTTTCATAACTTTAAAGTATTTGATGAATTTACACAGTTTTAAGATATATCCATGGGTTATACCAAATAATTACAAAATTATATCAAATAATCACAAAATAATTATTACCAGATAATTACAGGACATTCTACTACCTATCATTAGTTTCACATCACTTTTTTTATGATTACATGTTGCCCAAAGGTTAATTTTTGCAAATTATATGAAAAGCATAAAATGAAGCATGACTTCATTCAGAAACTGTGAAAGCATCTGATATGCTATGCTATGTTTACACTTACGTTGATATTAGTTGACATTACTCAGAACTCTTCTGTTATGGATATAGGCTATTATGCATGCATGTGAAATGACTTTATTTCTTCTGCACTCAGTACTCTTAGGCATGAAGTCTGACTGGGTTTGGTTTGTATATAACCATGAGCACGGCTTTGTAAACTCTAACATAACAAGCAAATACCTGGAGGTAGACAACATGGAATTTTAAGCATATAGGTAGACATTCAAGAGGACTATAATGCTTCATATAATAAGTCATTATGGGTAGAAAATTCTGGAAGTTATGCGAAAGCTGGTTTCTAGGTCTACATTTAAGTGCACTATCTCTGTTTACGAATCAGTGAAAATAGAAGCCCAAAATGTCACTGATGTTCAAAATGATGGTCTTGCATATGCTGTCTTTGGTTCCTACCTGTAAACATTTCTATCTAAGCTTAAAAAACCTCTAGAAGGAATAAATATTATTCTTTATAAAGTATTTCGCAATAACCCTAACAATATAAGACTCAGCATGGCAAGCAGGCATCTCTGGATAGAAGGCTCCCAGTTGAAATCCTCAGGAAATAGTCTTCAGAACTATTCAAGAACTGACTTGAGCCCTGTTGTGACACCGTAGAGACGAACAGATAGGAGTTAGCAGGTGCTATTACATAAATAGCCTCTTGCAAACTCTCCCACCACTGTTTTCCCATGGAGAAGGTGGCTTTATGATACTTTGACAGAGGTGAGGTCTGGTCTGTTGACTGGTCTGCTGCTAGAGCAATTTCTGCTTTTTAGCCGGGGATGATCTGAAATGAAAAGCACACCCTTCATAGGACCCTGAGTTTTGTGAGGCTGAATGTGGCTGAGACAATTAGCGCTGCTGCACTTTCTGTAAAAATTGTAGCTTCCAACAGCACCACAACATACAGTAAAATAATGAAGAAAGACATAAAAGAGTATTGGCTTCCAAATATTTCTCATAGTTTTTGGTGAAACATGATGATTGTTTTCATCTTTTCGACAGTACAGAATTATTATCTCTGTCAAGATACATTACTAAAGCTAAAAAACCTCTTCTTTCGAATTGCACGGACTGTGTGGACCCACAGGACAATCATCTCTGTTGACTCAGGAAAAGATCATAAAGAGCAAATGCCCTCAAAGGAAGACAGGAACAGGGTTTGTAGAACTCATCCAATTTCTGACAAAGCATTTGATTTTGCTATGATATCCTCAAGAGAGTCCCCCATCCTCCCATGCCAGATAGAGCAGCTCCAAAAAGAAAGTTTATCAGCTACCACCTTTCTGGCTGTGTGCTGGAGCTGTCACATCCAAAGAGAAGTGGATGAAATGAGCAAAGCTGCGTGAGGAGTCATGCAACTTATCGAGGCCATAGGACATGGCAGGAATTGCCCTTTGAGTTTTATGATTGCCTTGGGGATAAAAAGCCTGTATTAGATTGGAATGAGAAAGCAGAACATCTTGTCATAGAGCACTGCATGTGTTGGGATAAATGCTTTTAGACAGCAGGTGTAACCATTGAAAATGAGAGGCTGAGAGGCTGATGCAGTTAGGCATGAACAAAGTTCCCCTGTCATTCCTGAAGCAGTTGTCTTTAAAACAGATTTTTCTCTCACATCTTGCAAAGTCTTGATCCTCGCTAGTTGTTTGCTTACCCCTGAAATCTTCCAAGTCTTGACATCTGAACACTAAGTCCATGATGCTGCAGATAAAATTTGAGCTGTGAGGGGCATTTATGAAAGCAGAGATGAGCTTGATGAAATGGAAAGAAAAGCTGAGAAAATGGCTGAGCTGAGCCAGACCTTTGTTTCCAATTATTAACTCAGAACAAATGGGTTTGACAACTACCATATTCAAAGCTAGGTAGTGTCACCAAAACGCAGGAAGTGATCACAGTGCCCCAAGACACTCCTAAATGAGACCTCACTGTAAAGTTAGAACTGAAAAAGGAAAACAAAGATTCTAATGCAGAAGGCAATGCACCACCTATGAGAAATATTAATGTGCACGCAGTGGTGGAGACCCTCTGCAGCTCTGAAAGACCTGTGTCCCTACGTGTCTCCACTCCCCGGGAAGCACTGCGAGGTTTTTACAGAGCAGTGTGAAGCAGGCAGTTGTGTGGACTCTGCACTGTCAGACGGCACAGGGACTCAGCTCTGTCTCAAGTTTGCATTCACATGGATGTGGTAGAAATGGGAAGGAGGGCAGGGAGGGGTTCCTCATGGTAGGAAGGTGCCAAGGAAACCAAGGACTGAAAGGACTCTTGTTCTGCAAAACCTTGTCTCTGTACTTGCAGAGCCTGATCACTGCTGAAACCGCTGCCTGGGTGCAACTTGAAAGAGTTCTGTTCCGACAGCCTCCTCAAGGGTGTCCCTCAGCCCTGTGCGGGCCTGCCGTGCTGAGTGGCTGCGTGTTCCTCGGCTGACACAAAGACAAACGCGTACATTTTCATCCATGAGTTTTTAGAACTACGCGTTACGCTGTTCTCCCAAACAGAGCTCACAAAGCGTGTGATAACGCACCGTAGCCCAGGCACCAGCCATGGCACGCATTCATTCCCTCCGAAGGGCTGGGAGTGCTCCAGCGGCAGGGCCCGGCGGTGCTGCCTGCGCTGCCCGCGTCCCGCCACGGCGGGGAGCTGGGACAGCGGGCACGGCACAGCGAAAAGGCACGGAGCCGGGGAAAGCACCTTCCACCTTCGCTCGGAGTGAGAGAAGGGGGGGAAAGGAGGAGGAGAAGGTGGAGGAGGGAAGTGGCGACTGTGCTGGGGCGCGGCGGTAGAGATGAGGGCGGTGGAATGTGGTGCAGCTCCTGTAGGAAAAGGATGTGCGGAGGAGGAGGGACGGATGAGAGGGGAAAACGGCAGTCGGGGAGAGACTGAATGGGGTTTGCTTGGTGGGGCCTGTAAACAAGCGAAGAGAGAGAAGGAGGGTGTTTGGGGGGACAGGAAGCTGGAGGAGAGCAGACAGGGTGTATCGACAGGTGGGTGGTTGGCTCCCAACTGTTCCCTCTGGCACACGGAAATGCCAGTGCTGCAGAAGTTGCTGGTGATCTGGCTATAAACAGCTCTGGTCTTGCCCAGTGAAGATGCATGTTTTGAGAAGCTCCTAGAGAGGAGAGGTGTCTGCTGCTGGCCAGAACTGAGATCAGAAGGGACCTGAGAACTGTCAGGGCAAAGATGAGACTCCAGGAGTTCTGCCCTTTCCCGCTCATTTTTTGCTCCAGAAACTGTCCCTCACCCCCTAAGGGCAGGTTTTCATCTGCTGGCTTCCTGTGTCATGCCAGATGGTACAAGATAAATTCAGTCCTCTCTTGGGAGCTCTAGGGAGCCAAGTCACAAGAGAGCCTCCATCACAAGTCCCGGCACTACAGGTGGGCATTCCTCGGCTTCTGGTATATCACTTGCAGGGACCAGGAAAGCTGAGACAGGTTTGGGAGGGAGAAGGCACATCCACCTGAAAAGTGTCTCTTGTTCCATAGTGCTGCCTTACCTCTCTTTTCTCCTTCCTGCAGCTGACAAACCTAGAGGTGCAGCAAGCTCTGCTTTGGCTCTTGGTTTTGGAAACAAAGCCTCACAGTTCTGGTTCAGAGCATCTCCCATCTATGTCCTTCCTCTTCACCATCCTTCTCACTTTAGTCCAGGTTTCCCACCCTCTGATTGCCAGCCAGCACTGTCACCTTTCCCTGGAATCTGTGTTTTCCATGCTCGACTGCATGATGCCTTCAAGTAACATGGCTTAGGACTGTCTGTCATAACCTCGAGTTTTCAGTTGCTGCTAATATTAACCATGTGGGCTCAAACTGATGGATTTGTGCCTCTAGATGGATTTCTCTTTTTCTTTTTCTTGGCATTTTTGCTGACTAGAGGGTGAGGCCCAGCTCCAGTGTTGCTTGTGCCCAGGCAGTACTTGGCTCTTTGCAGCCTAGAATTACAGCCTTATATTAGTTACAAATCCCATGAACCTGAGGAAGAGCAAAGACATTTTCTCAACAGAGGATAGCCACTCAAGTAGTGCCACAAGCCGAGTTCTGCCCAAGAATTAATTTGCTATCTCAGGGTGGATGCTCCTCATGCTTCATGGCCCGTCAGACAAAATGGAGTATTCACGCATACCTTCCTTTCCAAAATGCTGGAGTGCATGGCTGATTAAAGACTTGTGAAAAGAAAACAACAGGCAAACAGAATTTCTTTCTCCAACACCCTCCTCTCTCTCTCTGGTAACTCTGGAAGCCAATGACCAGGCAAACCTGGTCCTTACCTCTGGTCACAGTCTAGGCAGTGGGTGGGGGCAATGGTAATGCAACCATACTTCGTATTTCCCTTCAAGCAACTATCATGTAGTAGAAAAAAGCCTACACCTATAGGCAGATAAGAAATTAACTCAGTTGCCACAAGGCAGCATGTTAAGGCCCCATGAAAAACGAGTGTCTCTCATATTGTCTAATAGAACAATGTTTGAATGCAGTCTCAGGCAGTAACTACGATCAGAGGTGTCAGTGGGCAAAGGCTGGGGCTTGCAGTCTTGAAGCAAAATGATGGATGACGTCTGAGGGTGCTGAGTCCTGTACAGGACCACAAACATGATGGAAAGCATGGGCTAGTCTGCAGAGAACATTTTGAAGGAATAACCTTGTTGCAGAAAAATTTGGATCAGGCAGAATAATTGTGTTTAGTCCCCATTCAACTTTATGGCAGACTATGGTATTGTCTGTCCACACCACTCCAGCCAAATGACTGGCTGTTCTCTTGATGCCAGCATAAAAAAGGAGCTTTCCTGAGTACCTTAAGAAGTTGTGTGCTTGTGCCTGGTCTCGATCTAATAGGGAAATTGAGAAGTGACAGCAGCTGGTGTTGCCAGTACACTTCATTGAAGATGGTCTTTGGTAGCGCTCTTGGTTTTGCATGGCTTTCTGTATCTGAGATGAGGAAAGGTGCAGAGGAAGCCAGCTGCTCCTCTAGCCCTGCTGGGTGACCACTGGCAGAACTGAGGAACTATCAAGGGCCCTTGCAGATTTCTTGTGTGTGGTACAGTAGTGGAAAAAGCAAACTCACTGAGTTGCTGTCTGCCTGAGAGCTATAGATGAGGTAGGCTGCAAGCCCACAGAACCATGAACAAGTTGATAGGACACTACAAGAACGTCACTTGCAGCAGCAATGTGACTTCAAACCACACTTAAATGGCGACTTTTTCATCACAGGAAGCTGAATAATATGATAAGATTACAGCTGCCCGTTATCAATCCTCTGTGAGGACTTTAGATAAGGCAAATCTGAATCACAAAACTTGTGACTGTACCAAAATCTGTGCCACTGCAAGCAGTGGACCCAGTGTTGCTGAAAAAGACCCAGGCTTCCCATATAAAAGTCAGCAAGCAGTTAAATACCCAGCAAGAAATAATCAAAGCAGGAAGAGTTTTGGGTCTGGGGACAAGCTAAAAGAATTTTGCATGCCTCTTCCTTGAACTTGAGAAGTTCACGGGTAAACCTCCTCTTTGGAGAGGTATGGCAAAGTGACTCTTATTTGAGAAGAAAACAGAGAAGATCCTGATATCCGTTGGCAGAGGAGCGGCAGGGAGATGAGAAAAGAGGAATCTGCATCTCTTTTGATTATCAGCAATTTTTGGTGGTTTCTGAAAGGAGCCTTTTCTGAGGTGTCACTGGGGAGGACTGACAGAGGACTGACTACAGAGGCACTGGCTAAATAATCCTCACTTGCTAAACACAAGACCCTGGGGCAACATTCTCTGTTAAGCTGAGCCAGTGGATAGTACTGTGCAAGCACTTCTGTGCTGCTGTCTGTGACATTTTGTGTACGTATATGATGAGATATAAATTTAGAAATCAGCATTGTTTTCCCGCCTACATCTTACTGGGTTTTTTTTGCCCCCCAAATCCATTTTATAGCTCTAAAACAGAAAGTGTAGCATGAAAAATGAATAAGCTAAGTTAAGACTGTAGGGAGTCTGCCTCTATTATTAGACCAACTGATACAGCTGGAGCAAACAGATAATCTTTAAGGCATCTGATTTATCTTTGGGTCTGAACTGCAGCCTGTTGTTTTTCCCCCCCCCACCTGTACTTAGCAGTATAATAAAAGATATTTCTCCTCCTTAAAAGACTTCCCTCTCTTACACTCCTAGACCGCAGTGGTTATAGCCACCCAAATACTGCCACAAAGAGATCAGTCAGAGTTTAGGACCCAGAGCCCTGTTTAAGGCTTACGGGATGTGACAGCTGACTGAAAATCAATGAAGTGTGATTTACCAAGCATCATAATGAGGGCAAGATAAGGATAGAAAGGTGCTGCCTTGCCTTGCAGACTCAACTGTCTGCCTTGATTTTTAACTAGATTGTTTTAGTCCCTTACAAAGATGAGACCGATTTGCTTATGAAAACAGAAGATCAGATTTAAAGGAAAAGCCACGGTGGTGCCCATGCTTTGCCTAGTGCTCTTTGCCTTGTGTCTGAGCCACTCAGGTAAGTGTGATTTCTTCTTCTTCTTCCAAGCTGAGTTGCAGGTGTTCAAGTTTTTTTTTTTCTGCTGGCTGGTTAGCTGCTGCTTTCTGGGATATGGTGAATTCTGGCTTCCCTTGGTCCTCCTCTAAACACTATGTGAGTAGCAGAAGAGGGTTATATCAGTTGCTGCCTTTGTATTGCAACCACGGTCAGTTTGACAGATAGGTTTTAATAACTGGTGCTGGGGTAGTTGCTGGATGGAAATTAACAAAAAATCCTAAGCTCAACTTTTCACTGCTAAAGGGAATTAAGGGTGAATTTCCATCGCCAAGAGGAAAACTGAAATGCTTCAGGCGAACTGATGAAAGGCTTAGTGTCTTGTCTGTACTTCTTGGGGTGTTCTGCACATTTGTTTAGCAGACTTTCTGCCCCAGAACTCCTGTTCTGCACCCATGGGGACGGCTACTTGCATGGATCACAGAGAGAAACAGGAACCTGGGAGAGAGGGGAGATGGCAGACAGTGCTTCGGTAATTGAACATATGTTAGCCTGCGCGGGAGTTCCCCAGTTTTCCCCTCTCAGTGCACCATATGGTAAATTCAGGGATGTATCTGTCCTGTGGCTGCTTCTCTGTTTTTTTCAAAGGCGGTGCCACTTTGTTCAATGTTTTCTCCATGGATTTATCTAGCTTAATCATAAGATGGGGCTTGATCAAAGGAACTGTTAGGCTATTTTCTCACATGTTATTTCTTATTTCTCACTAATAGCTTCTGCTTTTAAACTGTCTTTGTGCAAGTACTGAGGCTGTCTTATAAAGGCAGCAATCTTCTTCCTTCTGACTTTCTTCTTTGTGAGACTCCTCAAGTCTTTTTCACTCTTTTGTGTGGCTTCCTCAGCGGTTGAGATTCAACACATCCAGCCCCAAACCCAGCTTTACCACCTGTCTTCTATACCCACTTGGAGCATTAGGTACCTGAACTTTATGTGAGATGTGGGCTGTGAAATGGCACCATTTTCTTTTGAGGGAGGTCATACACACCCACAGACACAGAGGGTGTGTGGCTGCATGGATGTGTGCAGGATGTCATACTCAAACAAAAACAGAGCAATGTATTTTCCGGCATTGAGACGGAGCTTTGGTTTTGATCCTGCATATTTTGGAGTTACTGATTTTTCTATTCAATAGCTTTTCTGTTAAATCTCCTGTTTTTAACAACCATATAACCCTGTGAATCTCCTAAAGGGA
>VWZT01015922.1:1067-19690 GCA_013397055.1 Pachycephala philippinensis
TCTGAAGAATGTGAGCATTTTCTAATTGAAAAAGCCCCAAAACAATTGTCTACTCTGAGCTTTCTTTAGAGATATTTTTATGTAATTTTGCTTAAGTGTTCTCTACCCTTTACACCACATCCTGCGAGAAAGAGGATCTTGTCTAGCAAATTATTTTCTTTCCTTTCTCCTTGACAGCCAGTTACTCCTTTTTTCTATCCTTTCTCATGGACAAAGAACTTTAGGGACAACCTTTTTTGTAAATTAGTTTATGCACCAAGGCCAGCTGATACCATTTTGTGATCTGTCTGATATTTTTAAACAGTAATTGAATGAACAAGCATCAAAACTGAACACGGCATCCAAATTCAGAGGTTCATTGGTGCTATCAGTAGCGAGTTGGAACTGCTTTTGTTTCTGAGCGTCTGATGGATGACTCAGTGCTGGCAGTGAAGAAAGCCAAATGATCTAATTTGGGTTTAGGGATTTCTGCTTGACTGGAAAGCGCTCCTATCTTACCAGAAGGGAATTATTGTACAAGTCAACACTTTGGCCCTTTCTAGGTAACTGAATCATCTCAGAGTGACCTGCTCTGGCAGCCTCAAATCTGAGTGCTTAATATTCCTAATCTCTTTAGCTGCAGCAAACATGCAGGGCAGTATTACAATATTAATCATTAACTCAGCTCATTAAAAGCTTGCTAACGTTACTGCTGGATAATCTTGTGGTGGTTTATAAAGCCATTAAAATGTATATTTGCATGTACAGTATTTAAAAAATGTCTGGCAGCAGTTGCTAGGTTTCTCTTTCAATGTAAAGGATTTTCAAACCTATCTCAGACTGAATTAATCACTTTGAGTGTTATCTTTCACCTTCTGCTGTGGCACGTTCTGCTCTAATTCTGCTAATGCCTTTTAGTATAATTTGAAATAATTTCATAGCAGTGAAAGCAACTCTTTAGGTGCTGATGGTGCTTTGCTGCTGTGTATTTACATTCGGAATTGTCCTTGTACTTCTGCTGACTGCCATGGAAACTTTTGAAACAGATCTTCTCCAGATTCTCATGGATCACTGTGTGTCATGGGCATGTGTTTCTGGCTCTGCCTTCTACTGATGCTGATATTTGATGGTGTCACTGGCACTGCTAAACAGTCATCATTGCATTTGTTTGTAGAAGGGTCCCCACCCTTAAAAAAATACTGTTGGTAATCTATGTGCAGCTTTTTGTCTGCTTCTGCTTTGTATCACTGGGGTATTTCTGACTGTGTCATTTATTAATCCAAGTGCTTCTGGAATCATCTTTGCAAACCAGTGTGTGTTTAGATGAAATGTCAGATTAAATGGCAAGAAGCAATCATGACAGAGCTCATGTAAATGTTTAAGAGAGATTACATTTCAGAAACTGGGCTCTCTGTGCCTTAGCCTTAATAGAAATGTTATCATTAACTTTTAGTATCAGGTAAGATTTATGAGACAGTTTTTGGATTTTTTTTCTAATAATTTTAGCAGTAGAAATATTTTGACGGGAAATGTGGCTGTGTCTTACAAGTGTTTAAAATAATAGATTTACAGACACTACCTGGGTAGTGTCACTTCTTCAGCTGTGATTGGGAGCAGGATAAGCACAGGCAGAAAACTGATTACTTATATTGATGCCTCTATCTAATAAGGCAGAGTCCTTACTCGCACTGAGGTTGAGAAGAATATTCCTGCAACAAGACTGGGGAAGGCTTTGAGGGTTTGATGCAGGAGTGGTGATGCATTGAGGGTGTTCACACGAGTCCCATGAGCCACGGCACGGATGTGGTCAGGGGAGGGAGGAGAGCACTTGCTTGGTTTTGGCACTGCCACAATTAGATATTATTTAGGGAGCACTGTTGCAGTATCCCAACCTAGTTACAGCCTCATCTTCATGATTCTATGGGATAAAAGTGTTTTGTGTCAAGTCTGCCACTTGCCCATGTGGAATGGGGCTGACTCCCGTGTGTCTGTCAGAAGCACACAGGAAGGCTGAGTTATCTCAGATTACTTTGGGCATCGCTGCTGGGAGTCTGTAAGGAGATTAAAAAATCCCCCTGTACAAACCAATAAAGCTTCACTAGTGCTTCTAAAAACAGTAGGTACGACATCACTTATAGAATGTTTTATTATTGCAGTAACTTCTTCAGCCAGCTCTGGACTGGGTGTCATGCTCACAGACAGAAATGAGCTCAGCATTGATCTATAAATTAGCAGTTGCCTAGTGACTCATGGTCTTGGCATGCTCGCTTTATGCAAACAAAAATTATCACTATGCAGTAATGGATGCGTGCCAATTTTTTGTTCAGGTCACTGTCCCAGAGCTCACAGCAATTTTTGACATAAATTTTGACAGGGAGAGTAGCTTGAAAATGGAAAATGTCAATGGAAGCAGGGAATTGTTCAGAAAATGTCAGCTAGGTACCTACAGAGGAATGTTGTTACAAGGGGAAAAGAACACACACACACAAATTATTGACACAAATACATGAAAATAAGCAGTGTAGAATAAAATAGAATTTGCAGGGCACATATTAATTGTATAAGAAATTGACTTAAAAGCAGATCTCAGAATGGGAAAAAATAATTTTAATGATTATTGATCAACTTAATTAAGCTATCTAATCATCTTATTGACCATCCAAATGGGAGCATAGGTCCCTGCCAATTAAATCTGCAGATGGCACAGACTTGTTGAGTAGCAAGTAATGAAGTTACGCCCACAAAATTATTTGAATCACCTAATTAAAAGCTGGAGGTCCAGCAATCTGCACTTCAATTGGGCTAAAAGCTCTGACACACCAGGTGTGGATGGCCCACAATGGGTATTCCCATCTTGGAATGCTTTGGCTCAGAAAAGGGGTAAAGGGCCATCCCCAGCAAACTGCTGCAGCCTGAGCTCCTGCTGTAGTGCTCTGCTTAAATTAACCTGATCCACGGCTTTATCAAGTAGATGAAGACAGAGAAAAGGCGCAAAGAAGGGATTTTTCTTTGGTGTGTAGCACTCCTAAAACGGCTCCTGTGATGGTGTGTTCATTTATCCCAGGGTGCAGAGAAAGTTAGTGAATGCAAGAGAAAATAGTGATATTCTCAATGACCCTTTGATAGTACATTAACTTGTGGATTTTCTGTGGGAGAGCAAGAACCTGGAAGTTTCAAAGTCTCAGCTGACTGTGTCAGGAGCTTTCATCAGCTCTCTGAATTAATTGTGCAAATTTGTTTTCTTTTATGTTGCCCAAGGAATACATTTCATGTTCAAAGTCATGAGCTGAAGATCAATAGCAGGAAATGGAATGAATTTTCTTCTTGACTTATAATGATGATAGAGGAGAAACCTCCCCAATTTAGAGTTTTGAACAGCTTAATATATCAAAACCCTACGAAATACAAATATTGAAAACCTCCAAAACATAAGGCCATTTTTTAGATAATCTAACAGGAAATCATATTTCGCTGTCACTAGGTTCCCACTGTAAAATAGTTATAACACAGTCTAAAGAATTCAAAATTGCTAGAAATATAGAATTAATAATCTCAGTTAATATTGTGAATGAATAAGTTAATGAAACATCCTGAAGGCTGCTAAACGATGTTATAATTTGGGCAAAGGAAGACTGAGAGATGATCAGCTCGTATTACTATAAAACAACTCTATTTTTTTAAAGAAGCAATTGAGGTTCTTTCTTTGTGTTATAGTTATTTTAAAAACATAAAAGGAAAAAAAAAGAAGAATTCCAGCCCAGTTCTGAAGACCACAATTGATGTATTTCTTTTGAAAAGGAGCAGCAAAAATGTGTCTTTGATTCCTCGTATATAGCCACAGGTAAAAATGTTCTAGGACAAAAGGATTATGTATGAGTTTCTGTTACGGAGTGACTGTGCTCTGGCAGTTTGATGTACTGATATTGCCAGGGCAAAGGAGAATTTTGAGAAGCCCAAGTGACTGAGTCCATCTGAAATGTGGAACAATTCCGTCAGCAGAGGTGTCAGCCTGTGGAGCCCTGAGTACCAAGAGTCCTGACAACCACCTTCAGTTTGCTCTGGGAGAGGGATTATGATTTCAAAAGTGTGGCTAAAAGGCTGCACTCACATTTCTGGGGAATTATTTTAGCAATATAATACATCAGTCTTTCTGGGCATAATATAAGAACTAGATACTAGGGCTCAGGACACTCCAGTGTTTTGTTTTTGGAGTGAAGGAAATGCTTTTCTCTGCTGCTTCTATTGTTTGTGTGACATCTGATGTTGAAAAGTTCATGTACACACCTTTTCCAGACCTTCACCCTACCACTTCTCTTATTATTTATAAGAAAATAGAAGAGAATGACAGAATAAAATCAATAAAAAGATAGACTATGATAAAATGATAGAATAAAATCATAAAAAAATCATTAGAAAAGACCTCCAAGATCATCAAGCCCACCTTCAACTAGCACTAAACCATTTTGTGACCACATACCCTCACTTCGTGAACACTTCCAGGGATGGTGGTTCCACCACTTCCAGGAGAGCCCGTTCCAAGGCTTAACCACTCTTTCAGTGAAGAAATTTTTCCTAATTTCCAACCTGAACCTCCCTGGGCACAGCTTGAGGCCATTTCCCCTTGTCCTATCACGAATCAGACCTGGACCTGGATCTCTTTTGCTCTTTTAGATGCAACTGGAAAAAGAACAGAAATCAAACATCATCACCATCACCCCCCAAAAAAGATTAAAAAAAAGCAAAAAAACCTTGCAGAAAAAGCAAAACCCACACAAATGGTCCACATGGCCTAATGCCAGTCACTATTCACTCCCAGAGAGGGGTAAGTCGTGGGTGTGTGTCTCAGTAGGGAATTTCCAGCCAGCACAACGAAGAGGAGAATTTCTCTGTTAGAAGGAACACAAACACTGACAGCATCAGGTGCTTGGCTTCCTGCAGGAAAGAGGAAATGTGGCTCCCCAGAATGCTGATTGCAGTGCAGAATCATATTCTTGAGCACATCTTGGGCCGGCTGTGATTCAAATTGTTTATTTCACTAAACCAAACTCCTTCTAAAACCCAGTGGAGCAACAGTAACAAAGGCTGGTTTGCTATCGACAGCAACACACATGTGAGCAGAGAAAGTGCCTTCTGGGGTTACGAGGGAGAGCAGACTTAATGAATTCAGCTGATGAGACTTTTTTCTTGGTTGTGCTTCCCACGGACCAAATTAATTCCAACAGATGAGTAAAAGATGGAAAGACATGCTAATTAGCAGCTTTTTTTATGAACCAGTTCTCTACTTCAGAATCTAATTAGCTTTCTAGATAAGGCTCAGGCTGAAGTTTGTTTCTCCAGTGTGAGGATTGTGTTCCTGTTTTTCCAATGCTTGAAGAGAAATGCTTTGGATTGATGGATATTTACTTGTACAGTCCTTACTTATATATTTATGAATTATATATAAACCTATATAAACCCGTAGATAATGAGGGCCCTCTCTCATTATAGCTCTGGGGAATTACACAGCACAATAGATTCCTCCGAGACAGAGAAGGCAAAGGGAACACAAAGGATTACAAATTGTGGATAAGGCCATTTTAGCAGAGTGATGGAGAACAGTTGTGGTTGTGAGACAATAAACTGAGGGAGAACTGGACAGGAGGAGTCTGAGGGGAGCCACAGTAAGAGGAAAAAAGCCCAAAGAAATACCCAAAATCTTTTTGCTTTTCCTACAGTTTATATGTTGAAGGAAGAAACCAGAACATATTTAATGGAAAAGAAGGACAGAAGCAAATGTGACATCTAGAGAAAAATACAAAAAAAAAGAACTTAGCTGGTTAGGTTCAATTGTCTATGAGGATAAGATAATCGCCTAACAAAGGCTTTACACATTTGGGGGAAAAAGATAAGTATGATAAATAGTTGTGCTAGAAGAAATAGAGACATAACACTCTGCTGTTTGCAGCCCAGTGCACTGGATTTACTCTCATGAAACAATTTGAAAATTCAAAGCCATACGGACAAGTAATTACTTCCGAAATTCCAGGCTGCAATTTTTTATCAATGTTTGAAAACAATTAGGGAAACCACAAAAGAGGCTGACATGCTAGGTCAGGGCCAAACTTGAACTAAATGTTGCATTAAGTCTGATTTCAGAAATGCTCAGGTATTTAAAAATAAGGGGATTCACGACATCTGTGAATAAATCCGCAGAGGAAGTGCATGGTATTGTACAGCAATGGTGGTGGCTTGTAGTGAATAAAGCCTTTTTGACTGTCTTAGCATGTTTGGAAGACAAGCTCTGACGCTCAAGGCTACAAAAGTAGAGAGAGAGGAATTAATTTGATACTTGGTGTTGGTACCAGTCAACCACAAAGGTAGCTTTAAAAAAGCCACCCAACACCCCAGCAGCTTCTTGCAGTGTGACAGATCTAGGACTGTGCTGCCACAGAGGTAATAAAGACAGGCTCAGGAGGCAGCTTTCCCCTTCCAAAACTAGCTCACATTTCTAGGGACACGCTGAAAAAAATAGAGGAGAAAGAATGAGAAAGATGTTAAATTTGGCGATGATAATGAAACTCTGCATATTGAACTAGGATCAAGTTAGACTGATTCTCTCTTGCCAGGGAAATTTGATTGCTTTTTTAATAGAATTATAAAATGTAATGGAAAGAGGGAATCCAAAATCTCACTTGTATTTGATGGAATGTGTATTTGAAACATCTCAAAACTTAATTCAAGGGGATTTAGAGGAGGGGACTGTCACTGGCAGGCTGGTAATACCTGTGTGAGACCTTATGATGAAACCAGCTGTGATCAAGTCAAGTCTTCAGCTTGCCAATAAAACAATGACATCTCAGATGTGTTTACAGATGTTACTGAAAATATAATGTAGTGCTGTCTCAATCACATCAGTGACAGAGAGCACAGGAGTGTTCTGACTCCTGTGTCCTGCTGCAGGGACAGGAACAGCCACGCTGATTTCCCTACCCAGATACATCAAATACAGCCCACACTGTCCTGATCTATTCCACTCAAAGTTATGGCCAAATAATTCTGTCTGCACGACAAGTGTCCCTGAGGACTGTTTATGAGGTTATGGTGTGAGACAAATCAGAAATCGGTGATGTGTGGATGGGAAGCAGCAAACTGTGCAACGTGCTTCTGAATTCTGGCTCAATGGTCAAAACACTCCCTTCTCACTGACTGCACTGAGGTTGGGCATTGACAACACTCTTGGAAAACCAGTTTTGTCTTTCTGTGTGATTTTAATTCCTCTAGTCTCTCAGTCACCACAGGAGATACCAGAGGTTCAAGCTGGGTGGAAGCCAGGCAGAAAGCAACAACTTCCTTTAGCATTAATTTACACACCATGTTAATCTCTAGAGTTTTGGGGTTGCAGCTGGATTCCAAAGATGGTTATGTGGGTTAGGTCCTGTTGCCCATGTTTTGGGGGTTTTTTGTCTGGTGTTCCACCAGGATTGGAGGAGATGGACCAAGCTCCTGTTAAGACAGTTGTAACAAATCCAGGCAGCCTCTGCTCTCCCTAAAGAGCAGGGTCTCCAAAACCAGAGCACACAAGTGACTGAAAAAATCTCTGTCACAGCAGAGAGCTGGAGCTCAGATTCAGAGTTGTGAGAAGAATCAGCAAGCTGAGTATGAGGGAGGGAAGTGGGGGGAGGTTCAGTGAGCTGCGGGGCAAAAGAGTGGGAAATGATGGCTGGAAAGAGGAGGCAGAGAGGGCAGAGTGTGCAAAGGATGGATCCTTCCAGTAAAAATCAGAGGGGACATGTGCTGGCTTTGTCCTGCTCATCACACTCATAATGATGTGGAAAACAGAGAACAGTGATGTGACTGCAAATCATGGGGAATTAGGTTAGTAAGAACTAAAGCTGTCTGCAAAGAGTTGCAAAAGGGACCTCATAAAATCTGAGTAACTGGATCATGAAACAGTAGATATCAAACTCCATGTTGATAACTGGAGGAGGAACAGGCATGAGTAGATATGCACCAATGAGCTCCAAATTAGCTATCACATCTAAAGAAAAATGACCTGAGTCATTGCGGATAATTCAATGAAAATATCAGGTCCATATTTGGGAGCAATGAAAAAAAAAACCAAAGAAACAGACAAAAATTTAATAACCACTAAAGGATGAGACAAAAAGCCATCACACTGCAGCAGCAAATCTCCAGTGTATGCACACCTTACATTGTGCAAGCAGTTTGACCTCTTTCCTGTTCCTCACTGACTTTTTAAAAAAAAATATAGCTAGAAAAATCTCAGGGAAGAGTAATGAACATGACCAGCTGTATGGAATATTTTCCATACAAGGAGAGGCTAAATAGAAGTGCTCCCCTTGGAAAGCAGGACTAAATCACAGAGGTATATAAAATATATAAAATATGCTCCACACGTGGCAGGAAGATGTAAGTGGGGAACCAAAGCCATTATTTCTTACTGTACAAGCACACCATGAAATCGTCAGCAGGTCCAGAACAAACAGAAGGAAGTATTTCTTCAAGCAGTCTATAATTAAATTGTGGAACTCATTGCTACAGGATGCCATGGAAGCTGAAAGCATAAATGAATTAAAAATGTGATTAGACAAATTTATGGATTTGCCTCCATCAAAGGCTGTTAAACAGAAGGATGTGGTTTCAATATCTGAGTCGGGAAATCTTTCAGCAAAGATTGCAGGAAATCTGCAAGGATGTATTGAAGAAGGAGGGCAGAGGATTTTCACTCCTTGTGCAAAGGATCATTTTTGCTCCTGATTTTCCCCTGTGCACGTTCTCTAAACAGCTGAAATTGGATTGTCTTAGAC
This sequence comes from Pachycephala philippinensis, assembly GCA_013397055.1. NCBI lineage: Eukaryota > Metazoa > Chordata > Aves > Passeriformes > Pachycephala > Pachycephala philippinensis. The sequence continues at coordinate 9,854 of VWZT01015922.1, forward strand.
ACAGGATCCTGAACAATCCTTTGGCTTGACTCACTATGACTCTGTATAATTCTTACTTTATTTCATTTCTCTTTTCCCTTTATCTGCCTTCAGTTTTTATGACCAAGCCATTGGATGAACTAAGCCTCTCAGCCTGACCAGACTTCACAACTCTTTTTGACTTCTGGGATTTTTGGACAGTTTACCCGAGCCTTGTCTTAATGCTCAGCATCTGGAAAAAGCAGGGAGGATTTTCAATTAACTCCTGGGTACATGAGCCATAGAATTAATTTTCCTTGATGCATGCTGGAGATGTTTTTGAAGACTCTGCTAGGCAAGACTGGGCAGATGTCTGAGGCACACCATGGACTGAAGGCACAGTTCTGACTACTGGGGAGGACTGTGAGCTGACCTGGGCTGAAAAAATCTAATGAATTTCCATTATCTAAAAGAGCACTTAAAAGCACAACTAAAAAAAATGTGTAAATGATCCAGCTCTGGAACAGGATGCAAGCACCAATTGGGGGGAAAAAATAGAACAACTAGGAAATGGAATCTGGAAATTAGTTTAAAAAAATTACCTCTTTTGTAAACTGATACATCTGGGAATCTCTCTGCCCTTCCTCTTCCCCGTGTTCCTATTCTCAATGGGAGGCAGAAATGTAAGCAGGTACATAGAAAAGCAGAGGCTAAGTGAACAGCAGCAGGGAAGTGAAATGACAGTGATATATTGAAATGGAAATGGGGTGGTCGATTTGATCTGCATATGCAGGGGCATTATGTCATGAAGCCTCTTGATTCAACCGTGGTAAAAGCACATCTGTGACACTGCAGCTAGTCTCAGAAAACTGTCAATAACAAAACCAGAACAAATTGCAGGGAGTTTAAAACCTGCATCAAAATGAAAATAGGGAATGACTTTTCCAAAGCCATGAATACATCAGCAAAGAAAACACCAAGGAAGGGGAAAAGTTGTTTAAGCTGAAGTACACCGTTGGCACAAGAACAAACGGCTGTAAACTGGCCATGAATAAATTTAGGCTGGAGATTAGAAGAGTTTGTCTAGCCCTGAGAGGAGTGAGTTTTTGGAACTGCTTTTTAGTAGAAACAAGAGAGACAGAACACTACTTTATTTTCAAATGACAGTGAACAGCCTATACGATATTGTTGCCTGAAATAGAAAAGGACTGTGTCTGGCAAGCCAGGAAGTCCCTTATACCTTTATATTTTAAACAATTCTGTATTATAAGATGAAAGTAGATTTGAGAACATAAACATTTGAAGGGCAGTGAGAGAATTACTTTCTTGAGAAACTTCTGAGAGTGGTTATGCAATATTTTCTCAAAGGGACTCACGGATGACTCATCATTTGGGTTGTCTAAAATAAGGCTGAATAAAGCAGCAATCCAGGTGATTTCAAGATGTCCCAGTGTGAGGAACGAGTCAGTCTTAATTGTCACTCTTCATCAGGAGTCATGTCATGGGGCCTTGAAGATTCAAACCCTGGAGCTCAATGGCAAAAGTACAAAACACAGGGAGCTGGATTCTCTGAAAGCTGCTGAAAAGGAGATGGTGGCCAAAAGTAATGAATGTTGGGCTGACGATTCCTAACTGCCCACCCCAAGTGGTGTTAGGTTTGCTTTTTGTTGGCATGAACAGGATCTGCATTCTAGAGAGGATCATGCAGGGGGAAACATTTCATGTGGAGGATGCTCAGCAACCCTGAGCAGCCTGGCCTAGAGGAAGGTGGCACTGCCCACGGCAGGAGAGGATTGGAACTAGATGATCTGCAAAGTCCCTTCCGATCCTAACTATTCTCTGATCCTATAATTTCAAAAGGAGGTTCAGGACCACCATTTCCACCTACATAGTCCAAAATGTCATGGAAGAACCTCAGATTCTGAGACCATGGGGCTTCTGAAAAGTTCATAGCCATGAAATAGCCATGAAAGTCAGTACCTAAAAAATCAGACCTCAGGTATAAGGATTGGCCAATGCAGACAACAAAATTAGGTACTAATTTAAGTTTTATGTTCAAACTCTTATATTCAAACTTTTATATTCAAGCTTACTACTCTCTGAAGATGACTTGTGGGGTTTTTTTTAATATTAAGCTGCCATTTAACTTTGTGTTTCACTTTGGGAAAATATGGTGTTGGAAAGGTTCAGTGATCACCTCTCCTTTTTCTCAGGCACACAGGAGGGTCTTCTGTCATTGGAATGACAAACATAGCAGAGGGTTTCTGTTCAGAGCTGCTGGAACTGGGCTTTCCAGACCAGTGGCGGAAATGATGGCATGGAGACTTGCATATGTAGAATATAGGATGGAAGAGCAGATCAGAATGTTTTTCTCTTACAATAACAGTCACTGGTGCTTAGATTTAGTGCATTTTTGAGATAATAACCTGGATCCTTTTGTAGCATATCACTGTGGCAGTAGGGACAAGGAATGTTTTAGGTAAATAGTCACAAGGTAATGACTTCACAGTGGTGGTTTCAGTAAACTAGAACAGATCTTTAACGAGATGAAGATATAAATTCTAACTTCTTTGATTGTCTGTTTTAATAGAAAATAAGCCCAAGTTAAAGTAGACATGCTTGGGAAATTAAGCTCTCCCAATGAGTTTTCTGATTTTAATTAAAACTGAAGTTTTGATTCTTTGCATTTTAAGACTCATTTCCATGCATATCAGTACAAGGTCATTTCATTGTTCTCAGAGATATCTTTTAATCTACCCCCTTGAGACTTGCATTCCTTGATTAAATAAATATGCTCTGGGAACATTTATTATCTGACCATGCCCACTTACACAGCAGATGTCAGGCAGTTACCCTTTATTCTTAATATACAATCAAACTGATAAAAGCATTGAAATTCTGGGCTCTGTCCAACACCGACAGATGAATAATTAAAGTGAAAAAAGACTTCAAGTTCTCACATTTCTTTTTCATGATCTCACTTGATGGAACTTTCAATACTGAGAATACCAGGGCTGGACAAAACTCTGACAGCAATTCTTTCACCACCAAAAATATAGGTTCAGAATGATTAATTATTTCCTACTGATTCTGCTAAACTCCTTCAGCTGGGAGATGGAAATGCAAATCCAGAATCCCAGCCACTGCTCTGAGATATTGTCATTCAGCTTTCACAGAAGTGATCATATTAACCAAAACTATTTCAAAACTAATTGTATATAAAATAGTGAACGTTTACAGATGCAGGAAAAAACCCCGTGTATCCACCATTAATGAGCACAAAGGTAACCAACCTAATAGTTTAATACAGTTGCAAGTAGGAAATGCTAAGAAAGCTCTGAAAAGTCAGAGAAAAATGGAATGGTAAATGATTCCTCCCTGTTTCCACAAGTCAAGCCTCAAGCAGCCTCTTCACACCTTTCAAGTTTTCAACTCTATATTGAATCATGCAGTCACTCATTATGTGTTCATCTCGCTTTGATTCATCATCCCTAGCTGGAGAGTCAGACTTGCCAAGATTCTGCCCTTTTTCAGAAGCCTCTTGGGGAATGTCACAGGAATTCTGTGGCGTGACATGGAGGAAGGACTCTGTCGTGGCTTCAAGGCTAATTTTGTCCAGAAAGAGCTTGTGAAACCTGTTCTACCAACAGCTGAACAGAGACACTGCTGACCTGAAGTGTTTCCTTTTGGCATCACAACCCTCCTTCCATCTGGATTTAGCCTTTCTGTCCAGCAAGCCCAGTTATCTCACTATTTTTTTGCTTCAGAGCCCATCTCCATTCTTCTTTGTTGATTGAGGTCCTGGACCTAATGGGGTAGGTGACAGAATTATGAGGGCTTGTGGTCTTTCCATCCCTTGAAGGCAGGGCAATCCTTGGGGGAGGGTTGATGAGACTTCCAAGTATTAAGTACAGAAAATACTCAACTCCTTCCACTTGCTTGCATTTTTCTCACCAATTCCCCAAGCTGTGTGAAGGTCAAAAGCTCATTTCCTCTTACAGCATCTTTCACTGGTTCTGATCTGTCTCTGTTTTCTTATCTATTTCTCTACCGTGTTCAGCTGTAATGAGTTGATAAGAACTCAGATAAGGAAATGACAATGAGTGGGGTGTTGGTTTTTTTTCTTCTTGGACACAGAAAGGACAGATTCTTGATGCCTTGCTCTGGGAAACCTTCCCTGTAGTGTTGTTTGTGAGCTGTCACAGAGATGAGCTGCAATCTGCAGTTCTGTTTTCATAAAGATAATGTTAAAGGCCAAAGGTTTTATGTTGATGCAAACTCTGAACTTTCCAGGGCAGCGATTCATCTCAGCATTTTGAGGAAGATAAGAATTTCCTCACAATCCAGCAGAGGGCCCTGGATCTGATTTAACTTTTTTTTTGGCAGAAAATGACTTTATTTATACAATGGGGCTGTTCCCAGGAAACCAGCTGAGCCTTGCTTTCAGTTCAGGTCTTGATTTTTTTGGTAAAAGTTAAATTACATTAAGAAAAGAACATGGTACAAGTTATAAAAACAAGTAATCAGACTTACTTACTTATCTACCAACTCCACGGCAAAACACAGAGAATAAAAATGATGATTTTAGAAGTTATTTATATCAGGGATTAATCCTGCCTGGTTTTGCTTTTTCAGCACTGACATCAGCTAGAATTTGGGGAATGTAGGATTGTGTTCATTGCAGGCATTTAATTCACAAAATAAAGCCACAGATGAGTAGAGCTGGTGAGAATTCGCAGGTTGTTCTCCCCAGTTTGAATAATGTGATCTACAGAATGCACTACAAAGTGATTCTGAAATGTAAAACATTAATGTTCCCTTTGAAGGGCTGATATCAAGTGCCAAATGATATATCAATTAAATGGAAAACAAATCCCAACCCTGCAAATACTGTACAAAAACAGCTTCTTTGAAGTCAATGGGACTAATTACAAGTGTAAAATAGAGCCTGGTTGTACAGCACTTCTGTTAACTGGAGTTTAATTCCGTGAAGTTGATAAAAAATAGATCTCAGAACAACTCCAGCTTGGCTTCACACTGACAAAGTGCCATTCCTGCCTAGCTCAGCCATCTGTGGGTCTCTGCCATCCAAATCCTGCAGGACAGTGTCTAACCTGGCACTGCAGAGCTCTACAGTTCCCATCTCAGAGATGAAGTGTGTGGGCACAGACTGGCAAAGGGTTGTGTTCAGCATTCCCAACCCCTCGGGTATCACACCCAACCTTCAGGCAGGCAGAGTCAGCTCCAAAGGGCAGCTGGACACATCCAGCATTTCCTGCCTGTTTTTAGATAGAGTTGCTGTGCTCAGGCTTGACTGGGCAACAGGCATCAGCCTCTTCCTCAAATAATTGTTCTCATGAGCAATGTTTAAATTAAAAGTGAGGAATGGGGAGTTCTGGGCTGGATTTTGATTTATGGATTGGCCCTGGTGAATGCTGTAAAGCTGTTCTTGGTTCTCATTTGTGTACAAAGCAAGAAAATTAGGCCTGTGCTGTAAAAATGGAAGAAAAGACAAATACGTAGCTCATTGGGAATATGATTCCCAGCTATCAAGGTTACACAGAGGCAGCAATTTCAATGTTCAGTTTTGTCCTATTCAGACCTACCTGTCCTCATACCACTTAGATTAAATTTAATCTCTCAGGTTACCTATTAGCATCATATCTTTAGATGAACCAATGTCCTGCACGTCAATATGCTCATAGCAGCTCTTGGAAGCACCGCTGATTACCCTCAGGTGACAATTGCTTAGAGGTATCTCTGGGCACAAAACATTGTTTTTACCAAGCATGTGTTCCCTTTTGCTGCAGTTTTGTCAATATTTTCATATTGCAGCAGTTCTGGGTTCTAGGCATGGAGGTTGTGCCTCTCACTTACTCTAAAAGGAGCCATCTCTTGTGGGTTTTGGAAGTGACTGTAGGTTTTATCTCCATAGGCTGAGTCTCTGGTACCCTCTGTGCCATGACAAATTATAAATGAAAACCATTTGAGCCTCCTCCGGCTCACAAGCTGTAATCTTTAGTATCCATGAGCTTCCGGAGATGTGCAAATGGTGCATAATCAACACTCAGAGCCTGTTAAAGGCATGGATCAGCATAAATCAGGACTCAGAAGCCAACCCCTAATGGACTTGCTGAGGAACTGTGTAAGTGCACTGAGCACTCTGTGCACAAATACTTTCTGATGTAATGCAAGGCAATGAGAATTCATTAAAAAATCTGTTTCTGCATTTCTGGCTGTACCTTTTGAGCACCAATCTAACTGTCCTATGATTGACACAATTCTGGCCAGACCTTTGTCTCACTATTTTCAGCTTCTCCCTAAAGCAAATTTGTGGATATTTTTATTGTAATTATTTTTTCGTTTGCTTTCACTGTTTTACCATTACCAAACCATTGCCCATATAAACTTCTGGCATGATCTGCTCAGAGCTCACACGGACTGTCTTGTCTCATACTTTTCTGCTGGATCATTAACAGTGCAATTAAATAGCACCAGACCCACTGGTGTCAGTCTGAACATTTTCCTCAGTGATGACTGGCTTCTGAAACTGCTCTGCCAGGACTCAAGGAAGGAAGTCATGTTCCATGCAGCTGGGAGTCTCCACAGGACAAATTCTAATGCTGCTTCTTTTAGTATCCCTGGGCTGGGCTCCCAGGATGGGCACTGCAAAAGGAGAAAAAGATTTCTGTTCTGAAGATGCTCCTGAGCAGCACTTGTTGTGGCATGCAGAGATCCTGCTGCCACATGGAGGATGTACTTGCAAATAATATCCTCAGAAATACTATGGATTCAGATTCAGACTCCTGGGTCAGCATCATCCAGGACACGGAGTCATTTCAATAGATGTGTGTTCTCGAGGGGAATGCAGAGCCTTTCAGACACTTGGGTGGCAAATCCAGCTGCCAAGCACTGCTGAAACTAGGCCAGTACTGGATGTATCTTGTATATGCCACCTACTCACTTGTCTACTCTGCTCAGCTCTCTGTCTCTACAAAGAGGTTGAAGCTGGGAAGAAGGGGGAACTGGCCATGTTCATCAGAGTCCTGTTGGGTTTCCTCCTCTCTGACACCTGAAGAACACCCACCCCACAGCTGTGCCAGGTCACATGTTCCATAGTTTTGCTGTTTAATCTCCTGTCACTGGATTTCCTTGTAGAACCCTCTTTTCAGAGAAACAGAGGTAATCCTCAGCTCTCCTAGAGCGGCTGTTGATGTGCAGGGGATGAAGGACAGGGCAGTCAGTCAGGCTTACCGAGGGAAAGCACCACCTTTAATCACATTGCATTACAGCTGGAGGGCTGGAGATGCTGAAAGCTCTCGCATGATGTGGGAATTAAAGGGCCAGGCAGGGACTTTGTGCACTGCTGTGGTGTGGTACACCCAGCAAACCTCAGAGCAGTGAACTGTCTGCTGAAGACAGCGGCTGTGAGCTTTGGAAGTGAAGGGTGGTTAAATTATAAAACACACAGTAAAAATGCTGCTATTTAGACTCTGGTATTTTTGAAATTACATTTACTAAAGATCCAAGTTGAATCAGTCTCCCTATTTCACAGCATGTGGTAAGAGGTGGGACTATCCAGGAGACCATTTTAGAAAGCTGCAGTTTTGGACTGAGCACCTGTCTCATCTCTGCAGCCCTTCATTGCCAAGGAGAGCACTTCCTACACAGCTGTTTGTCTGGGAAAGCTGGAAAGGTGTGATCACACCTGCATCCAAACTTCTGTCTTTCCTGGGCTTGGCCCATTTTCCTGGCACTGAGATGCTTGTGCCTTCAGCAGCAAAATTGGGTCTAAGACCCACTGGCTGGTGCAGAAACTTGCTCCAGATTCCAAAGCAGTCTGGAAAAGGAGCCTGTGGTGGATCCCAGGTGGGCTGTGGGGAAGGTGGGGAGCTGGATGATGCCTTGAAGCTCAGGAGGTACCTATTTCCAGAAAGACCTGAAGCATTGGCCTTGGCAGTTGTGGTGGTGGGAGGAAAAGATGAAAAGGACCTTGGAGAGGCTGCCTGGCCCTGCTTCATTGCAAGAGCTTGTGGAGATGGAGAGGGCGAAGGTGTGAAGACCAAAGAGCCAAAGGTCTCCCTTGGAAGGATCTCTGTGGACTGAAAGATGATCAATGGCCTTTGCTGTGGGGAGAGCCACCAGCACCACCACAGGTCACCTTTTCTCTCAGGCCTTTTGCCTCTCTGTAGTGACAGTTTTGAGTGGTTGGGCCTGCCCAGGAGGAGTTGTTATTCCAACCAGGTTTCCAGCCTTTCTTTGGGTGTTCCAACACCTCTCTATGCCTTGTAGCGTGGGTGTGTGCCAGATTCCCCCCACAGCACTGGGGCTCCTGGGGGTCCTACCTGTCTGTGTCCAAATGAGATCTGACTGCATGCTGTGGAAGGGAATTCATGCGGACTGGCCAGCCCAGTGCTGTCACACAGTGCCAGAGGTTTGCCTGTTTGAGGTGAGGATGTGAGACACATGGAAAGCAGGTGGGCTGCAGTGCAGATGTGCTGAACTGAAAATGCGACTGTAGCTGCTACAGTGCTGAAGTCTTTTCTGTGGGGCAGGGGAGGTTGTTTTACTTATCTTCATTTTCCTATTTATGTCAAAAGCCTCTTCCCCCGCCCCCCCTTCCTTTTTCCTGTTGCAATTCATTTATTCTAAAACCTCGAGAATAAATCCTCAAGGAAGAGGAGATGATTTTTTTTTTCCATTGCTGAATGCCTTTATATATCCTGCCAGGTCCTGTGCTCTTTGCTGGTAATGTTACATCTGAGACCACAAATCCCCTCGAGGTTCAAAGTCACTTTGTCCCAGCATTGTGCAGCAACCCCAGAACACAAAGGGCTATAATGGAAAGAGAAGCAATTTGTGTGTCTGTGTTTTCAGACTTCATACATTCAGAGTTTTATAATGTCCAAAGGATAGATCAAGATAATTAAATACCAATAAGCAGAGATAGATGAGCCTGTGCAGGTCAGTTTGCTACACAATACAATACAAACTACCAGGAGCTTTTGTAAATGTGTTGAAAATAGAAAGAATTCATTTTTGTTCCTCGTGCCAAGGATTACTTAAACTCACATCTCTCTAAAACAGGTATTTGATAAAATCTTCATCCAGCCTGATCTTCCTATGGGGACCTTAAGAAACCCCTGTAAATTAACTTCATAGAGGACAGCCCAGGTTGAGCCAAGTTCAGTTTTCTCTACAGGATGAAAAATGGACCAATCAAACTTTTTGAGTATTGTCTTGTTGCCCCTGCCGACTTTTTTTTCACTCATCCTGGCAAACCAAAGCTTTGCTATCAGAAATGTATGTACCACATCTGTGATGCTCAGTAGGAGCTCAGGGTTTGTAGCCAAGGTTTGAAATCAGACCTCTGGTTTTCCCTTGCAATATTACGTGGTGATGAGCAGAGCTGATTGTATTGCATGAGACTGTTCCAAGTCACCTGAGGACTGCACAGGAAAAGGTGAAATAAAGTCCTGGGTTGCACTGCAATTGGGATCACTGAAGCAAAAAAACCCCCCCTTTTTTTTTTTTTTTTGCTTTATTTATTTACATAGATTGTAGAATCATTAAGGTTGGAAAAAACCTCCAAGATCTTCAAGTCCAGCCTTTGACCAAACAACACCCTGTCAACTAAACCATGGCACTGAGTGCCACCTCCAGACATTTCTTGAGCATCTCCAGGGATGGTGACTCCACCCCCTCCCTGGGCAGCCTCATCCAATGCTTGACAACCTTTTCCTCAAAAAAATTGTTCCTGATGTCCACCCTGAACCTCCTGTTGCACACCTTGGGGCCATTTCCTCTTGTCCTGTCCCTTGTTCCCTGGGAGAAGAGCCTGAGCCCCATCTGGCTGCACCCTCGTGTCTGGGAGTTGTA
>VWZT01015934.1:10527-24926 GCA_013397055.1 Pachycephala philippinensis
CTGGGATCATACCCATGGAACTCCTGGGATCCCACCCATGGAACACCTGGGATCACACCCATGGAACACCTGGGATCACACTGAGCTGGGATCACACCCATGGAACTCCTGGGATCCCACTGAGCTGGGACCACACCCACAAAACACCTGGGATCTCACCCATGGGATCACACCAAGCTGGGATCCCACCCATGGAACTCCTGGGATCACATTGAACTGGGATCACACTGAGCTGGGATCACACCCATGGAACACCTGGGATCACACTGAGCTGGGATTACACCCACGGAACTCCTGGGATCCCACCCATGGAATTCCTGGGATCACTCACGTAGCTTCCACGACGACGCCGACCCCGGCGGGCTGTAAGGCTTCTGTGATGGCGATTGCAATTTGTTTGGTAAGGCGTTCCTGGACTGAGGGAACAACAGGGAACTCAGACTCCCAGAATCCCAGGATGATTTGGGTTGGAAGGGAAACTAAAGCTCATCTTGTTCTGACCCCCCACCACGGCCAGGGACACCTCCCACCAGACCAGGTTGCTCCAAGCCCCATCCATCCTATCTTCCATTTGTGTCCTGGAACAGACCTTTTATTTTCTTGTTTATATTTGGAGCCAGTTTGCATTCCACCTCTCCAACCACAATTCGTTCTAACAGCTCCCCCAGTTCCTGTTTTGCAGTTAGATTTTCTTGCCTCTCTGTTCTGTTTCAGTTTGTAATGTGTTTGTTCCCAGCGTTACTGCTGCACCATTTATTCCACACGCCCAATTTCTCTTCTTAGGGAAAGGAAATGGAGATAAAAAATGAGCTTTGTCCTGCAGAGCTTTACTTCCTGCAGCTCTAGCACCCTCTATTCACCAGCCTGGTGGTCACTGAGACTTCTCTTGCCAAGAACAGGCCAAATTTAACCACAGGACAAAGGCTCAGCCCAACCCAAGGCTTTGGATCCTGCAGTTTCCTCCCCTTCTCAGGGAAAGGAGGCAGCTCTTGCTTCATTGCCTCAGACAAGAATTCCTGAAGGCATCTCTCCAAATCTCTGCAGGAGAGTTCATCCCCAGCAGCATCCAATTAGTTTAGTTATTCCTGGCAGCTCTTCCTGGTAGCACATTTATCCTCAATTCCTTCCTCCACCTCCTTTCCTAGGCAGATGTTACCCTTCACTGGGAATGCAGGGGCTAAGTACAATAAACAGGTGAGAAAAGCCTCTTCAGGAAGTGTTTTTCTCCGCTCTTAAACTCCACATCTACAGCCCACCCCCAATTTCCAGCCCCCTGCACTGACCAGCAGAGGAGTGTGCACAACAAACCCCAAATTTCATGTTTACCTTGTAATCTTCTACTGTATATTTCCACGATCCTAAAGGAGAAAGGAAAAAGACAATATTATAGTTATTTCCAGCTGGCCACTGGCTGATCTTCACAATTAATTTGATGCTATCAAAAGAGATGATTGTACTGATCCATGTCCTTCCTGGGAATCCACGGCCACGCCCCAGGCTGGCATTCCTCACGGACTTCCCTTGGAACATCACTGTGTGGAGTGACAGGTTCCCCCCCTGCAGCCCCAGGGACTATTTTAGGGCAAACCAGCCACTTCTCTGGTCTCCTTCTGTTGGTCTGGAATTCCTTGTATGCCCACCCACCTGCATCGCACAGTTTTGGGGGAATCCATGTCCAAAGGCTCCCTGAACCCTAATTCCTGAACATCCCCCTGTGCTTCAGACCAGACCAAATGCTGCCTGAAGGACAACTCGGATAATGGATTCCCAGGAGGCTGCTGAAACTGAGCAAGAAATGTTTTGGATTCTTGCATTTAACCACAAATTCAGCTAAGAACAATGAGACAGAGTTTGTCTTATTTAAGACAGAATCTCTCCACCCATATCTCACCCCATCCTTCACATTTCAGTGCAGGGATCACCTTAACGGTCCCCTCCAACATGACTTTGAATTCAAGCCATTGGTGGGCAGTGCAAGTGACACTTACTGACAGTTCTACAATCCACACATTTAAGAAAATCCATATAATTGCTCTGTAACTCCAGGGGTTGTTCATGCCAACCTCAAATGCTTAATTACACTTCAAGTGGCCACAAAAAGGAGCTGCTATTGCAAGCTTTGATACCTGTCTGGTCACACCAGACAAAAGCCAGACACTGGCTGGCAGCCTGAGGCATCACTTACAAGAATCATCCCCGACAATGAGACTCTCCTGCTGTTTTGGAGAGAGAATTAAGTGCACAAACTCCCCTCCAGCAATGAAATGGTTGTGTTATAGCATGAAACAAAGCAGCACAATATTTAGATTAACTACACAGATAGGAAATACGCTGATGCTCAGATATTGCACAGAAGAAGTCCTGACAAGGTGTTTATGTAAAAACAGTTATTTGAAAGAGCATTTTCAAGCCTGAGCTTAAAATCCAGAGAAAGATGTTTGTTTACTGAACACAGGTCATCCACAACTACAGAAACTCACCACATTAGACTAATCCTATTATGAAAGATTAGGCCTAGAGCACCAACAGCCTCACAAATCTTTGCTTGAACACTGGTTGCATTATATAGGGCACGAACGGGAGGCACGATTTGGCCCCCAACCTCTTCATGGCAAGCACTCGAAAGCGAGAACATTTTGTTATACCAGAATCTAATCTTTTCATTATTGCAGTGTATGGGAGTTCTACCCTCACTTTAAAGAGAGGCAAGATTTAACCTTTGAGCACAGTGCAGGAAGCCTTGCACATATTGATGCAGGTTTCCATACTGAGGATAAACAGCAGGAAAACTGTACATTTCTAGCACCATGTTGCCACTTGCATTTACAAAAAATCAAATCACTGAAAACCATTTTGAGCTCCTTTTTACAACTGCAGCCAAGAGATAAATAGAGACCAGAGCAAGCACAAACCACTGGATGCATATTTCAAATGTGATCCTTAATCCTGCCCTGCAGAAATGACACCATGTGCTAAGGACATCTCTTCAGGAAGGATGGATCCTCTTCAGAAATCCAGCTCCAAAAAATAACAACAAAACAACACTCCCAGCCCTGCACCACCTAAAGACTCACCCAACACTCAACACAAGCCGTGGGATGCCAACACACATCCCTGAGCACAAGCAGCTGCAGAAGGCAAAGACTTTTGCCCAGCAGCTGCAGTTCTGACAGCTCAGAACCTCAGCCTACGATTCCAGCAGCTCTGTACAGCCACAAAAAACATGCAGAAAAAAAAATTTACACCTTGAACAGCCTGTTTCAGCCTTTTAATCAGAGCAAAGTCCACTGCTATAACACTGCTGAGGACAGGGAGATGCCCCCTTGCCACACGAGGTTCCACAGCAAAGATCCGACCTCCGCGGATCCTTCCACTTCCAAACCCAGCTCCCTGCTGTGCAAGCAGAGCACAGAACAGATCTGGCTCACTTTGGAACATTTTGCTGTCGTATCCTACACGTTTCTTGCCTGCTAAGAAACCCCAGCAGGCAGGCAGATTTGCAGGGCTAATTCTCATTAGTGTTACTGGAACTGCAGCAGGATTAACAGACCTATCAGGGAAAGCACAACCAAAACCTACGTGGTCTTTCTAAACTGCAGCCAAATTTGTAGATTTGTTTCTCAAAAGGAGACCCTTCCACTCTGATCCCAAATAATCTGCTTGTTGAATGGATCTACCATCCTCTTCCTCACCAGCCCAGCACTAGAAAGTGTCACTTCATAACAAGTCAGTGCAGCAACTGACCCAAGGGCACTTGCTGAGGAAAAAAGCTATTTTACATAATACATGGATTTCTCAATTGTATCACAATTGCTTTATTTCTCAGGCTGAACTTCATCTATAAAATCTACCCCACAGCGTTCTCAGCGTGTCTTCAGTGAAAGAAAGAAATGCCAAATTTATCTGAAGAGCCAGCTAGGAGATGAAAGCTTTCGATTCAATTTATATCCATAAAATGTGTTCATTTACAGTTTGGAAGTTTCAGATTTTTGTTCTTATCAGTCAATCTAGACCCAAGCAGTAAATAGCTGGAAATTCTCACTGGTTTTTGTGGCCTGCCTTAAGACATGACCAGATTCTCTTGTTTTTTGCCTCAGAGCTCCCTGCAGACCCCAGTGCTCTGGGGGAACCTACAAAACCATCAGGGCTCTACTGCAGCCACTGGTGTGAATTAACACACAGCTCCAAGACTTATCTGTCCTCTCCACAAAAAAAAAAAAAAGAAAAAAGAAAAAACAACAACAACAAACAAACAAACAACAAAAAACAAACAAACAAAAAAACCAAAACCACACCAATGCTGAGGATTGGTCTAAATCCAAATCCAGGACACAAAGGGGGCTGAGCTTTAGAGGGAGAGGAGATTAAAAAGATTAGCACAGTTAGCACAGCCTGGAATCCTTTTTACAAATTAGCATCACTTTCATTAGAACACTCACCTAGCAAGCTTGCTGAGGCCAAGCACTTGTTTGTTGGGGAGATAACCAATGTGTACCTAGACAGGGAAAAACAACCATTAACAGCAGCAAAACCACACTTCCAAGTGCATATGAAACTCATGCACCCACAATGAGATGTTCATTTGCCCCAGAACTAACTCTGGACAGTCCAGAAGTCTTTAGCATGTGGGAGGAATGTGGCACCATGCAAGCCTGGGGAATTGTGCAGCTGAGGTCCTGGTGAAGAACAGGTGAGAGTTTCTGAGGGGGAGAAAAGTCACAGCTCTTCAAGAGTCAAGGCTGATGTTCCAAGTCTCAGGAATGCTACAGAACACGGCTGCATTTGGGTACAAAGGCAGTCTGTTACTCAGCACAGCACTATTTGTCTAAAATAAACATGCTTTTCTCCTCAAGACCTTAAATGGATTTAGGGAGTGGAAGGAAGAGGGACTGTGCTCTACTTCCAGTGAAAGTTCTGATGGCAAAAAGTACTTTGCCACCAAAAATCAGGCTGCACTTCCTGATTTGATTTTTTTTCTTGTTTTAGTATCATAGATCACTGATGATTAACTCAGCTTCCATCCTGCTCAAATATGGGTTTGCTGAACGTGTACTGGAACTAAATTGGAAGAAGTTTAGCAGAAAAGTGCTCAGATATGAAGGGAAGGACATTTAGCTCCTTGTTTTTAGAAAGCCATGCAGGCTGCTGAGTTCCAGCAGGTTTACAGTTATAACTGTAAATTATAAGATTATAGATTACAGATTATAGGTTACAGGTTATAAACCAGTACTTGTGCCACTGTACCAGAGACTTGAAAAATTAGCCAAGATACAGCAGGGGAGTGTCAGTGGGGGATTCTGGCTTTGCCTGGAGGCCCCATCTCAGAATCCTGTGCTGCTGTACCTGCAGTAGAGGTACCGCAGTGCACCTGATTACCTGGCTAACTTGCTCATTCCTACCCCTTCTGTCGGGTAATCAACCCACTGACACCTGGAAAGACATGAAACATTTCAGACAAAGTGAGAGACACGGCTTAGAAATAAGCTTTGAATCCTGTTCCCCACATTTTTGCAGATTTCCTGATTTCCTTTAAGCTAGAACTGCAAATGCAAGCCCTACAGGTCAGTGTTTGCAGCCTGTTTGGTGCACCCAGCAGGGCAATGGTTACTCTGAATATTTGGAGCCACACCAAGTCATTTAGCAGGACTGAGTTGGTGTTTGCGAGGATATTTCTCCAAACCACACAGGCTAAACGACTGGATGTAAAAAAAAAATGCACACATTGCCAGGAGTAATGGGGAGAATAAACACAGTACACACAACATAACACAACAGAAAGCTTGCACAGAAAAAGAGGTTATCCTGTTTCCCAGTATAAAACACTAACAGCAAGAAAAGAAAGGAGACAAAACTGAATTGACTCAACTGAATAAACAGCTGGTTTCTGTTCATGTATTTTATTCTGGGGAGACAATTTCCTTGGAACATATGTGGCACTGATTGAATTTTATAGACAACACAAGCACGTGCTGCTCTTGGACCTGTGAGCACTTTGTGGTAACAGATGGATCAGGCTGAGCTCCATCCTTCTGTGCTGATAAGGGAGTGAAGAGGCTGAGACGTGCAGCTCCCACTCAGAACTCTTCATCACCTCTACAGTGGTTAACTGGAGAAATTTTATTTTCTTAAAGTTGTTGGCATTACAGTTCCAACACCCTCAGGAACACCAGGCCTTTTCACGGGACTCCCCAATTAAGCGTAGCCAGTTTTGGCCACCCTCTCCCTGACTCGGCTCACATAATTAAGGCAGGGCTGCTAATGAGTTTGTTCCACTCACAGGGGGTTTCAGAGGTGAATGTGCACTGGATAGCTCTGAGCCAGGAGCTAAATCCATGACAGAGCCAGCGTGCAGAGTGAGCTGGTTTAATATCGAGAAGTCTGCCCTCAAGGCTCGCTGCTGCTTCATGAAGAAGAGCTTTGATATGAAATGTCAGAAACCATTAGATTACTTAGACTAGGAAAGGTTGAGCATTATATTTCAGGAGCTTAAATTCAAATAAAACCTCACATTAAGGAGGCCTTCCTTATTTGTATTCTGAAGATTAAACTTCTAGAACCTGTAGCCGTAAGCAGCAAGTACTTACAGCCTTAAAAGCTTTATAGCTACAGCTACAAAGTCTTTTACATGTACTTAGAGGTCTTTTATTGTGCATTCCCGCATTTGTTCTGGGAGGGAGAGTTACCTTTCCAACAAATGGAACGAGGTGATGCTCACACAATGAGAACATGTCTATGTCCTTCACAATTACCATCTCATCATGGTCTTCGTCGAAGATGGCGTCGTTCAGGACATCTGAAATTAAATAATTGCATTAAAAATGAATGCAAAAAGCATGGCAGGCTCTCACAGCCTGGGAAAGCTTGTGGCGAGGGCAGAGCTCTCTCAGGGCTACAGATTTTAGGGAGGGAAGGAAGGAGTAACATCACAAGCACGTTTTGGTTTGCGTGCAATCCCACATTTGCCAGTGTCAGGCTCCCTACGTGCTGCACCAGAAGTCAGCCTGGAGTGTTTTATTTAATTAATAGCTTGAGCACGGGTTAGAGCAGGTCTGATCTTTGCAGAATTACTGACATCTTAAGAGCAATTAAGCCTACAGCTGACAAAGGGAGCACGTCTCAAAGTCGGCTTCCATTGGTGCTTCCACAAGCAAAGCCGAGCCTGAGGTCGGAGCAAAGCCGAGCCTGAGGTCGCAGCAAAGCTAAGCCACCACAGTGGGTTCTCCAAAACTTCAACACCAGCATCACTATCTCCAAGAAGGCTTTGCATGCAAATAAAATATCTCATTTCACTGTGCAGCATGCCAGGCAGCAGCTGTTTAGGTACACACAGAAGTCAGAGACACATCTGGGGAGAGATTTGCTGTCCTGATCTGAAACAGGCAGGCAGATCCACACTCCAGCCTAATTCTGCACCTCAGAGTTAGCAGAGAATTGAGGTGGAGAAACCCCACAGAGATAGAAGGGAGAAGAAACAGCTCAGTAAGAAAAGGAACATATAATATGACACTTGGCTGATCTCAGAGCTCAGCAGAACGGATCCTAAGCTGATTTTCCACCTTCAGCAGTCCCTTGACAAGTCCCCAAACAATCCTGGCACAGGTTACAGCCCATCAGTCTCCACAAAGATTGTAGGCACCAGGACCATGCTCAGAGAGCTTAAAAGTAGAATGGTCCCAAGTCAAGAAACCAGGTCTTTTGAAGGAAAAAAGTTGGATATGAGGGAGAAACTTGCAGGAGAGAACCAGCTAAACAGATGGGCTGATAACAAGAACACTACAAACAACTTCAGCTGGAAGCCACACTGACTCCTTGGAGTTACTTCCAGGAAAGCAGAGTCCCACAGAGCACAGCCAGAGCAGGGCACTCAGGGACTGCCCTCCACGCACCACGGAGCACCTGCAGGGCTGGGGACACAAACCCAGCAGCTGTGCCTGCTCTGCGTGCCTCGGTGCCTTCCCCTGACACGCACGTCCAGCTAATGGCCACCATCTGCTGTCGATAAGGGATCATCATCACGGAGCATTTTAATTTCCTGCTCGCTATCAGCACTGCACAGGTAACCCTGGAAACTGCAGACGTTCCGCCTGCGACGCTCATCCTTCCCTGAGAAGGGCTGGCAACCTGCAAGGCAGCCAGGATCAACCCCAGCAGGCTTTGGATCGGGTCAGAGAGAAGGAGTAGGGGGCATGGAAAAGGCCGGGGGAAAACTCTATAAAGGCACATGGTTGTGTTCTTCAAATTTCAGGGTCTGGTTTACACCGAGCACTGCTGGAGAGGGTTTGGATGCCATGGGCAGCATCGTGCAGCTGTGTAATTATGAATTCAGCCAGGAAAAGGGAGAATCCAAAACAGAGGATCTGAGCAGGATCACGGGAGAGGGAAGGGGAGACAGAGCAGCTGTCTGGGTTCTGAGCTCCCTCCTGCAGCACTCTGTGGCTGTGCCATTTCCCCAGCAGAAAGGCAAACAGTGGTTGCACGAAACCTGCTGCCGTGGCCAGAGTTATTAAAACAAAATCCAAACAGATCCACGAAGCATCTCCAGAGTGACTGCTGCTGTTATTAGACCCCCAGCTCGGCTCACACCAGCCCTGCCAGGAGCATATCAGAGCCCGATGTCAGATATGGATTTACGTCAGCGCACTCGCAAAGCAGATTGTTCAGAACAGCCAGAAATGGCCAAATTCTCATTAAGAGTCGTGGCAATGTGTGACACAGAGCAGGGCCAGAGCTACAGCAGAAGGTACTTCACTCATGAAGCCTCATATCCACGTGCATATAGGTGAATACACACACTAATTAACTTATAAAATATGTATTAGTAGATCCTTACAAACTTTCTCTCACAGCTGTGTTGTATCATGGAGACAGCTCAGCTAAAGAGAAGTTTAAGTGACCTCAACAGTAGCACACAGGCAACTCCAGGAACAAAAGGCATCCTGCATCCTTCTGTTGGCCAAAGAAATCAAACAAACACACAAAAGTCATCCACCCTTCCTGCACATCCCCTCTTATGCCACAGCCCAGTCTCAGCAGCGTGGGCAATGCCCCCTCACAGCCAAAGGTGTTTTAGAGGGAAGAAAACAGATCTGCACATAAAGAATGCAGCCACAGGGCTGTGGGGGTGCTTCACACTTCTTATTTATAGTGGTCTTGCCATCTTTTTCACCTTATATTTATTTAATATTAGCTGCAGGTTGCAGCGGGGTCTCAGACAACACCTGCAGCTGTGCCTGCAGCAAATTGTGCTGGTTTTGTCAGCACCAGTCACTCCTGGAGAAGAAAGGCCCACAAGGAAGAAACCAGCTCAGTGTTAGGCCCTCCAAAAACTCCTCCACAAGTGCCAGGTGATACACGGACACACAGGGAAAACAAAGTGTGAGGCTGAAGGCCACCACCCGAGTAAATGGCCATGGTGTTGGGTGGCCATTCACCCCTACTCTGCTCCAGTCCCTCCTGCTCACACTTCACAAGCCTCTCTTCCAGAAAATCAGCGTAGCTTGAAGCCTGCCCATCCCTATTCCTCCCCCTTTGGAGCCCAAGCCCCCTGTGTTGACAAAAGCAGAGTGAGCAGAGCATCTTTGCACAGCTGCTTCTACCTGTGTCCCACTGCAGCAGCTGTTTGCAGTAATTACACAGGAGACTCTTCTCTGGCAGAGACTCAAACACCTCGTGCAGGGAGGCAACACCATTTTATCTAGATTTGTATGGGCGGGGTTTTTTTAGGTTTTTTTAGAGGTTCTTTGAATTTTTTTTCCAGTTTTCCCTCTTGCAATAGCATGAAACAGGGCCCTGACAAGCTCAGCCTTTATCCTGCAGCACACATTATGGAGAATTTAACAGAGCTGAAAGGACAGAAGGGGAAACAGCCTCAGAACAGCCAGGCCAGAAGCAAAGCTGAGGACAAATTTTTTGCCCCTTTTCCCATTCTTTCACACTACCTACTAGGCCACACTGCCTTCTTCACGAGTTTGATTTCATGTTTTGTACAGTCAGGGTGCTCTCTAGGTTATTCCAGCTGATTTCTCCTTCAGCTCAGCTCAAAGTTCACTTCCTGGTGTAAAAACTTCAGTGGGCTCTTGAAACTGAACAGTCCCCTGTGCTGCAAGTTAACTCCTTAAACAGAGCAGAATTAATTTGCCCTTTATCTTCAAAAAGAGTTGATAAAATGAAAAAAAATCAGAACTGGATGAAGACAGAATGAGAAAGACCTTTCAGGATTTTGCGTCAGAGCTAAGCAAAGATACCTGTTGCTATAGAAACTATTTGCATGGCTTTAATGTGACACAGAAAAGCAAAAGCACCTCTAGCAACCAGAGAAGGCAGAGCCCACCCAGAAGGGGCTCAGGAGGTGATGGGGATGAAGGATGGCAGCACTGCAGCAGCTCCACAGCACTTCAGAGCTCCCCTTTTTCCTCTGCCTGGGAGTGGAGTGGTGCAGGTTGTTCTCACCAGGAGTTAAAGCACTTCCCCGTGGTGTTCAGCTGCCTCACAGCTCCACTTAAAGTGCAGGTTTGCTCAGTGCCAGTGGGATGAAGGCAGCCTCAGGAACTCTCTGACACTGCTGCTTGAGCTCATCCAGCCTGGCAGAGAGAGAAGGCACAAGGTTCTGCTGACACCCATTTCACAGGTCTGGGCTGTCCCTGCTGTCCTCTGCTCTCCACGGTGACCCTCACGGGCCACAGGTGGCCACGGGCAGGGCAGGAATGGGCTCAGGATGACATCCTATGGGACAAGTCACACCACAGCAACACCCACCAGCTGGAACAAACCGAGCTCAGGCACCTCCAGGAACACAGAGTTACACCCAAAGCAGTGTCAGAGACATCGAATGAACCAGGTCCTGGTTTGGAGGATGCTCCAGAAGAGCAGGGCCATGAGCCAGGGACCAAAGGCTGACTGGTTTTTAAGGCACAACCTCCTGGGGAATGCTGGCAGATGTTTCTGACTGCCTTTCTCAAGGAGTTCCTCCCCAGCTGAGGACAGATGTAAGCAGCAGCAGGAGACACGAGTTAACAGCTGAATGTGTGGCAGGGAAAGCAGCAGACTGCAGGGTCAGGATGAAATCTGGAAGGAAACTGCTGTAAAAACCTCTCAGCTACTGCTGGGTAAGCAGTAAAATGCAGAGTCAAACCTGACTCTGTTTTTTATTTATTCATGTGATGACACTACAGGTAATGCAGTTAGGGAAAATATTCCAGACAAGCAACAAGAAAATTATTGCAGCCTTTGAGTATTGAAAAGGCACCAGGAATTTATTATGCATACAGAGAACCAGGCTATAAAAACATGAATGTAAAGGGCTTGTACTGCTGCAGAAAGTTAATGACTTCAGGTTGCTAAGAAAGGGGAGGCTCTGGGTATATCATTTGCTTCAAGAAGTCTTGAAGAGCTCTAGAAAGAGGCACAGCCTGAGATGCCACAGGACTATTTAAATAGGCAAGAGAGTTCAAAAGCTGCTGAGAAATGAGCACTTGTCACAACACGCCTTCCTAGCAGGAACCAGGAGAAAGCTGAGACACAAAACAATTTACAAGTTTTGGCTACTATTTCAGATTTCATCCCCGAAAGACTAGAAACGCTCAACTTCAGACAGGAATATTTGCTTCAGAAGCAAAGTTTAATCCCTCAGTTACCAGAAGGGAGGTGAACCAGACACGTGATTTAAGGGACATTTCATAGAAGCAAAGATAAAGGAAAAGCATTATTGCTGTTCAGCTAATTCTGGCCGTGATTTGTAAAGATTTGTTTATTTTCCTGTAAGACACCCTCCATGCTGCAGTGAGACTGGAATCTATTCATAACAGATCAGCTACTGCAGACAGATGAAGCCAAGATTAGGTTCTAGAAGTTGTCCTCCGCCAGAAGGTTTATTAATAGGAGGGAAAGCAGCCTTATGGAGATGCTCATTAAAATGTATCAGGATTTCAATAACCATTTCAATGTCCCATGTCACAGAAGGTAGTCATCCACACTTCTTCCTGAAACTGAAACAAAGGAAAAATCAAAGGCAAAACAGTTTGGAAGAACAACACGAAGGATCAGAAGCCTGTAACAGTTCAGATCCGAGAGGTTAGGATATTTATGATATTTAATAAATTCCTGACAAAACCCCAACCAAGCTTAGTGTTACTTGAGCATTAACAGGCAGGGGAGATAGATAATCCAGGAAAGTCCCAGTTCTAGAAACTTCCCAGAAGTTTCACTGCATTTAGTGTGTGTTCCAGCGTGGTAGGCTTCCCTTATGTGGGGGCAGAGGTTGAAGAAATCCCAAAAATCCCTCACTCTGAAGAACCCTGCATCTCCCACCCTCTGGTTTACAAGGAACAAGCCACGGCTGGAGCACAACAACGCTGAGGTTTCAGCTGTTGATGGATTATGGTCCTGCATCCGTGTCCTCATGGATGAGGCAGCAGTACCTCGATTCCAGGAAAGCACAGCACCTCCAGCTCCCAGCAAAGGGCAGTGCTGCTGATCAAACAGCTTTGTTTGCTTAAGGCACTGTGTGTTTTGACACAGCAGTGCTTAGCACCTCAGCACAGCAAACCGAGCAGGCTGGAAAAATTTATGAGCTTACACCACTGTTGTCCTCTATAAAAATGCCAAATCCACACAGACCAGAAGAAAAGAATATTAAGGTTTAATTTTTTTACCCTTCAGTTTAGGAAAAGCATATGAACTAATGAGTGAGGAAATGACCTAACTAGTGATTTGCTTTGAAATAAAAGCTGCCCAGCAGAGTCACTTGGCTTCCAGGCAAATAACGTGCAGCCTTTTGAACCACAGAGGTTCAGGAAGCAAAGTTATCCCCTCCCAGTATTTCTGATTTTCATTTCCCTGTAAAACACGCTGAAAGGACAGCTGAAGCTGCCATGCTTACATGAATAAAGGCTGGGAGGCTTCCCTGGAAGCAGCTCCCAGCAGCACCAGCAAGCCCAGTTTGGTGAGTGTGTGGTTTTGCTTTGAGTGTCCGTGGCTGAAGAGAACAACTTAACTTCCTCCTGCAGATGCAGGCAGCTCGTCCAACCCTGTGCCTAATGTTTCCTGCAGGATTACACAATCCAAACCAGCTCATTTATGATTCACCTTTCAAAGGCAGAATCATTGACGTTGTTTCTGTAACTCACCAGTTGCTTGGGTCTGAAACCTTCAGCTTCAGTTACAAGTTAGTGCTGTCTGCACCTTGTACTTCCATTTATTCACTCATTTATTGCCTTTGCACACACCTGTGCTTTGTGGTATTTATTATTAGACCCTCAGACAGCACCTCTGAGCATGACATGAAGCCTTTAGTAGGAGGAGGGACAAGGTTTAACCTTTGTGTGGCAGGTAGTTGCCTGAACCAGCTATCAAATGCTCAAGGCACCTGACTCTCACAGCCCTGCTGTTAACCTTCATTAACCAAGGGGGCTATTCTGAAATATAATTTACACCCAGAAGCTGATAGATCTGACCCAGGGAAAGAGAACATGTTCTTGGATGCTGGCACAGAAGCACTGCATGAAATTGGAAGTTGTTTTTTTGGTGACTTTGCTGCTCTGCCATCCTCACCAACACATCGAGAGGTTTCTGCTGCAACAGCTGTGAGTCTACACCGGTGCTCAAGTGTCTGCACTGAGCTGTCAGGGCTTTTAATCTGGTCCCCAGGTGGGTTTTATTTGAAATCACTGGAGGCATTCTTGCTACTGCAATCCGAGAGTGATGACTGCTACTACAGAAGTGAGAACAGCACATTTGAATGCATCCTGTCAATGAAAGAGGTTGAGGCCTTCACTAAAGCCAGGATTAATAAATGACAATCTGGAATTAACAGAAAGGGCCAGATACAGATATTTAACAAGTAAACTCTGCTAATGGCTCTGACACACAGCACAGAGCAGCTGCAGAGCACAGATAGCAGAGATGAATGGGGGTAAGGCAGAACACTGTCACTCTGCACTGCTGAGAGCAAGTGAGGAAAAACACACACAGGGGAAGCTGGAAAGCAGAATCAGCCTCTCTGCTACTCACAAATCTGAATGGAGAGACAGAAGTTAGGTGTTATCTTCCCTACAATGCTATGAAGTTCAGCTATGGGAAGTGTAAACATACAAATACAATCAGGTGTCATGGAAGCAAAGAGACAACACCCAGGACAGGAGATCAAATGACCAGCACATTCAACCATGCTCCGAGTGTATTCTGTTCTCAGACACGAGATCATGGAATGGTTTGGGCTGGAAGAGATCCTTAAAGGCCACCTAGTCCAAGCTCCTGCACTAACACAGTGAGGGAGGCTGAAGTCAAGCACACCAAACACAGATCTCTGGCAGTGCACTGGCAACTTTACACTCTCCAGATGAGAACAGAGCTGGGAAGGGTCTGGAGCACCAGGAGCGGCTGAGGGAGCTGGGAAAGGGGCT
>VWZT01015934.1:28799-63559 GCA_013397055.1 Pachycephala philippinensis
GGACTGGGGCTGCGGGGAGGATCCCTGGGCTGGGGTGTGCGCTGGAGGTACGGGGGGTGCTCCTGGCTGGGGGTACGGGAGGAGCAGAGGGGATCACCCGAGCTGAGATCTGGGCTGGAGGTGCAGGGGGGTCCCCGGGCTGAGACTGGGGGGATGCTCGGGTCTCGGGGTCCAGGGGGATCTCTGGGCTGAGGCATGGGCAGGGGCTATTGGAGTATCCCAAGAGATTTCCAGCTCTGAAGATATGGGATCCTCTGGGATGAGGTGTGTGAGCATGAGGGGATGCCCCAGGCTGGGGCTACAGGAGGATCCGGAGTGATTCCCCGGCTGAGACCCGGGCTGGGGGTCCGGAGGGTCCAGGAGGGAATCCTGCAGACTGAGGTGTGCTGGGGGTGTGGAGGGATCACTGGGGCTGAGGATATGGGGCACGCCCCGGGCTGAGAGTGTGGGGGGGATCCCTGGGCTGAGATGTGTGGTGGAGGTACGGGGGGACCCCCCAGGCTGGGGGTACAGTGGGAATCCCTGCACTGAGGCATGGCAGGAGGGTACAGGGAGATCCCTCAGGTTGGTGGTATTGGGGTTCTCCGGGCTGAGGTGTGGGCTGGGGTTGTGGGGGGGATTCCCTGGGCTGAGGCACCAGCTGGGGATTCACCCAAGCTGCTGTAGGGTGTCCCTTTCCATCACCCCAATGTGGGGGGAGGCTGTGGGGAGCCCAGGGTGAGCAGCACGGGGATGGGGATGGATGGGGCATTCTGCTGGGATGTAGGTTCACGCCCTGCACAGCAGCTCCCAGCATCATTCTCTGTTTTCTCCCCATCCCATCAAACTCCTAGAGCTGGTCCCTTTCCCACCAGGGTGATGTTGGCACACCTCCACCCTGGCACTCCCTGGCACTGCTGGAATGCCACCAGCACCATTCTGAGGTGCTGTAGGTCACTGGGATTGGGATGCAGTCACCAGAATGATCCCAGGAGTGGACGGACCCTCCTTTGTGACTGTTCCCACCACCTCATCCCAGCTGGGCTTCCATCCCCTCAGATCCTCATCTCTGCAGACACCTTCCTGCTGCAGGGCTGGTGCATCCCAATATTTTCATATTCCCACCCATCATTCTGGAAATGAGCTAGCTCTGATCACCAAGACTAAATATTTTGGGAATCCATGGGGATCTTGTTGGCACGTCACCCCAAAAGCTGGCTTGAGCATCCTGCATCCTCCTGGGCACTTTTGGGGCAAACCCAGCAGACAGAGCACAGCGTGGGTTCAAGTGTTGGTAAGCAAATAAATGCTGGGGCAGATTTTTGGAACGCAGGTCCCCTCCAGCTGGAGCTATTCTGGGATTTTATGAGCTGGAAACTGAGTCTAAAGGCTCAGCTGAGCATAGGGTGAATGCTCCATCACCCAAGGATGAGCAGGGGGATTCGTATTTTCTGGATTGCAATCAAATAAATGGCCAAGATCTAAAGGAGCCACAAACCCTCCTTTTCACACCATGGGCCCTTTAGGCAGCAGGGACAAATTGTCCCCCTCTTGTGCCTAGGAAATGGTAAATTGCTGGGGAGATAAGGAGGGGAAGGAGCTGTCAGAGGGTGGGGTGTGGAGTGTGACTCACTGGCTTTCCTCCATCTCCTCCTGACACAAGAGCTGCATTTAACTAAGACAAGCAAGAGGAAAAAAAAAGAAAAAAATAAAATAAAATAAAATAAAAATACCCCAGCAGCTGTAACACGCTCCACATTTCCACATTCATCATTTGGTTTCTGATCACAGGTTTTACCAGAAGAGTCAGGATGACTCAGGTGAAATCCAGGGGCCTGCATCCAGCCAGGCTTTATTCCATTTTATTGCCCCGGGCTCCAATCGGGAACAGGAATTGCTGTACCAGAGGAGTTGGAGCCCTGAACTGCATCCCTGCTCCTCCCCAGACACCCAGCTCATTTCCCAATCCTCTGAGGATGTCCACATCCTCTGTTTGAACCAGACAAACTCCCTCACTAAAAACATCCATGGGCCTCGGCAGAAGGATGCGCTTCCCTTTGGATCCCGGTTCAGAGGGCTGGGAAACGTTCCTGAGGAGCTTCAAACCACTGAGACCTAATCATCCGTACAGAAAAGGGGTTGGCAAAGGGCATCTAAACATCTTGGCACTCCCCAGTCTTTGTTTTCTTTGTTTTCTTGGAAAAGAAGTTAAGCTCCCTTCGGAGTCAACCCCGACTCTGTAACAGCCTGAGCTCAGCTGCTGTGGGAGCTGGTTGTAATTTTTCTCCTATTTATGGGGACAGAAGGGCAGTTTCCAGCTTATTTGCCAGTGTGATCACTGCCTGGCTGTGCAGAAAACCACTTTTTCTGGGGATGTTTGAGCAGAGGTTGCACACACAGGAGCTGATGCCAGCAGTTCTGTTGCCAACATGGAATGAGGAGGTTCAGGTAGCTGGGATTTGTGCCAGGATCTAGAAGGACACAGCCCAATTTCCAGCCACAATGGTGTCCTCTCCCTCTGAAACACAGCCCTACATCAGCTGGGTAAAAAGAAGCACTGAGACTTGGCCTTTTGGGTTTTTGGAGTTTCTTGCTATAAGATTTTATTGATAATTCCCTGTTATTTACACCCCATGTTCTCATTAAGCCTTCTCAAATAAATTTTTCTTTGCTATTTCTAGATATGTACCCAAAAAAGTGAAATACAAGCTATCAAACAGAAGAATTAATGAATATTTAGGGTTGGAAACGACCTGTAAGGTCATCAAGTCCAGCCATTAACTCAGCTCTGCCAAGGCCACCACTAACCCATGTCCCCAGGTGCCACATCCACATGATTTTGAACACTTCCAGGGATGGTGATCCCACCACTTCCATGGGCAGCCTGTTTCAATGCCTGACCGCCCTTCCAGTGAAGAAATTTTCCCTAATACCTGATCTAAACCTTCCATGGTGCAACTTTGAGGCCGTTTCCCCTTGTCCTGTCCCTGTTCCCTGGGAGCAGAGCCCGACCCCCCCGGCTGCCCCCTCCTGTCAGGGAGTTGTGCAGAGCCACAAGGTCCCCCCTGAGCCTCCTTTGCTCCAGGCTGAGCCCCTTTCCCACCTCCCTCAGCTGCTCCTCCCAGGACTTGTCCTCCAGACCCTTCCCTGGAGGGAATGGGCCCTGTTTTTTTCCCCTCAGCTTGCTCAGAGCTTCGAGGTTATTTTCTCTGTTTAAAGAGAAGAAATTCTTAAAGAGTAACAAAACAGGGAGTGCAAAGCAATCCTGAGACTGTAACTTGAATTATTTTGAAATGTAGAATAAGGTCTAGGGGAGTGAAAGCCCTGTGCAACCACTGAAGGGTTCTGGGGGTCCCTGAGAGAGCCAGGGGAAGCTGCTGGGGGCCAAGGTCCATGGGAAAGCCCTTCAGAGGCCTCTCTTCTCTTTGAAAGTGGGGAAAATATCAAACAGGGACGGGATGGAGCAGGTCTGTGTTCAGGCTCCAGCTCCCTGACCTGCTTTATTCTGTCGAGCTTCCTCGTGGCTTTGGTGGCATTGAGTGGGACCCAGGTGGGAAGGGCTGGAGCATCATTCCCTGTGTGCCAAAGGTGCTTCTCGGGGCTGGAAGAGTGGAGTTCCCAAAAGAAACCTCTCCATGCCGAGGCTAAGGGTGAAATACCCTGGGCAGTCTTCACTGGGGCAGATGAAACCATCAGCAAGGGGTTTCAGAGGGAATTTCTGCCCCAACAGCTGCTAAAAAGCTGTCAACATAAACAGAAATCATGCACAGGAGACACCTGGTTTTCCTCTGTCGGCTACAAAACGGGATCATTTTGGGCTGGGCTCAGAGCTTAGAGATGATGAATTCCACTCCCTCAAACCACCTGCACCAACCCAGAGCATCATTAACAGCTCAGGATGCAAGAGAGCAAAGCAGATCAATCCTGCTGCTAACAGCAAGCCAGAACGTGGCCCCAACGTGATCCTGGAATAATAGCTGAGCCCAGAGAGGCGATGGATGGCGACATCCCAGCCTACAGACATCCTTCCTATGCTCTGGAAACACAGCCTGGGATTTATCAGCCCCTGGAATCACAGTGCGTCAGTTCAAAGAGTGAATCACAAGCAGTTTAATTCAATTACCCAGAATAACGAGCAAAATTGATTACAGGCTGCTAAAATACTGATCTCTTACAGAGGATTTGTTGCTCCATGAGGACAGAGGATCCCCAGGGTCTGAGGGGTTTTCTGGCAGATGGGATCTGCACTTTAACTTCCTCGGTGGGGTCTCACGTTTTAGGGATGAGACTGGAGGTGGAGGCAGAAGTTTTGCCCTGCCCCAGCTTTCCTTTCCTGCCCTCGCAGAGCAAGGACACCAGATCTCATTCCAATGGGCCTTTCCCCCTGAAAATTTGGAAAACTTCAGAGGGATTGGCCCAGGTAGGCTGTAGCAGGTGATTCCATATTTATGAGTGTGAAACCAGACATACAACACAAGTCTCCAGGCTCACATGGAGCTGTTCCCAACAGAAGCTTCCTGACAGCAGCCAGGATGATCTTTAGGTCCCTCCATTCCTTTCCATTTAATCCCATTCCATAGCCAAGGGTGGCTTTGGGCTCACCCCAGGCAGATGGGAACAGCAGCCGTGTCCCTGCATCGCTCCCCTCAATTGCTCCTCACTGTCATTACCCCGAGATATCGATAATGTGATTTGGAGCCCAGACTGTTCCCTGGCAACACACGGCTTGAAACTATTCCTGCAAATTTTCCCTGCCATTCGTGTCCAATTGAGTCAGGATCAAGTGGCTCTTTTCACAGCCTGGGTCGGTATTTGTGTTTTGCCTGCCTTTAAGTAAATTATTTACTATTAAATTTGTTCAACAGCGTTCAGCTGAGCACGTTTAGAGCATCAGCCAGGCAGAGGGAGAAGCCAGATCTGCTGTTCTCTGTTAAAGAACTCCATGAGACACCCAACTTCAGCTCTCACAACTCATCTTCTCCCTGGATTATCCAGCCAGGACCACCAGGTCACTCCATGACCAGCACAGTTACGTTCCTTGGGAGGAAGCTGAGGTGCATCTCACAGCCAGAAGACCTTTAAGAGGGGAAATCTCATCCAAATACAGGCTCTCCCTTGCCCAGATCCACCCTGAGAATTCAAGAGTGACGGATCCATCCCATTCCACAGAATCATTTGGCTTGGAAAAGACCTCTAAGATCACCAAGTCCGAACATCAAATCCAGTTGCTGGGATTTGTAGCACAGCCAAAGAAAAAACATCAGGCAGGTTCCTTGGCACAGTTTCCAAGTTCCTGGTTTTCCAGCAGAAAGGTGGCAAATTCAGGACAAACAAACGTTTCTGAAGACTTCACTGAAATTCTGTTGAATTATTTAGCAACGTTCTTTAAAAAAAAAAGAGATTGAAAACAAACAAACAAAAAAAAATTCAAGACCAGGTAGTACAGATTTAACTGTTTTCACCTGAAAATCCATTTCACATTTTCTCTTTCTTGGTCTAGCGTTTCATTTCCACTTGAATTAGGATTTATACTCATCCCTGTCCTGCCAGTGCTGTTGCTGGATGAGTGAGCCCTGTTCCCAGCCGGCTCAGCACAGCTGCCTGGAAGGCTCCAGGTGATGGAGGATGTATTTGTAGCTCTGCCTGGAGCTGTGTAATAGAGCAAAACCCATCTTTGATGATAGAAATGTAACAGCAGCCTCATGGGAGATGATCCTCCCAGCACTAAAGCAGCTGAAATATTCCCTGCCATGGTCTCAAGAGCCCGTTTGGTGTTTATTTTATGGCCATGGACAGCAATCACCAGGGAGCAAATCCTGGGAGGAGCAGCTGAGGGCGCTGGGAAAGGGGCTCAGCCTGGAGAAAAGGAGGCTCAGGGGGGACCTTGTGGCTCTGCACAACTCCCTGACAGGAGGGGGCAGCCGGGGGGGTCGGGCTCTGCTCCCAGGGAACAGGGACAGGAGGAGAGGAACAGCCTCAAGTTGTACCATGGGAGATTTAGATTGGATCTTAGGAAAAAAGTGTTCACTGAAAGGGTGATCAGGCATTGGAACAGGCTGCTCAGGGCAAGGGTGGAGTTCCCATCCCTGGAGGGATTTTAAAACCATGTGGAAGGGGCACCTGGGGACATGGGTCAGTGTTGGCCTTGGCAGTGCTGGGGGAATGGTTGGACTCGATGGCCTTGGAGGTCTTTTCCAATCTCAAAAACTCCATGATCCTACCCCCAGTCACACAGCCCTGATGCAAATTTCCAAACCTGGTGTTGGAAACAGCTTTGCCAGCTCTAATGTGCAGTGAGATCCAGACTGTGACCCCAAGGCTGGGGACATGGGGTCTGATGAAACCCACCAGTGTTACACTGCAGAAAGTGCTATGCTGGGAGAAAAACCCCATGGAAATCAGGGACCTGCAGGATAGTGCCCAATATCCCCAGTGATTTCCATGGAATCACCCCCTAATTCCAGGAGCCGACCTTTGGCGTGTTTGCTCAGAAGAGCTCCATGATTGCAAACATCCAGCTCCCAGAAAACTCCCCTGGAAGTTTACTTTGGCTGTTTCCTCCCTCCCCTGGGAGCCAAAAGGACTTTGGATGCTCTGGAGGAGCAGTTGTTTGCAGCACTGGATGCCTCCCCAGCTCCAGTGGAAGGTTTCCCTGCCCACTTTCAACATCAGGGCTCTGGCCAGGCAGCTCAAACATGGATTTTGGATGTGGATGACAAGAATTACCTGGAACATCTCCCAGCACCACCCGTGAGATGCTCAGTCACCCTCAGAACAACCTCGTCTAGGAGAAAGAAAACATTTCAGTTCACCAAGCCCAGTAATTTTTCATCAGGATGTTTTCCCTACCACTGCAATCCCATTTTTCCCCAATACACCCAAATAGGCTTTACTGCCTAAAAATAAATCC
The DNA here is from genome assembly GCA_013397055.1 of Pachycephala philippinensis. NCBI lineage: Eukaryota > Metazoa > Chordata > Aves > Passeriformes > Pachycephala > Pachycephala philippinensis. The sequence goes on from VWZT01015934.1 coordinate 35,689, forward strand.
CAGTCTCTGATACTATAATTTCTTCCCAAAGAATGCAGAAAAATCACTATAATGTGCTGCTACTCTCCTGAGCTTCCTGCATTTTGTCAGTACAAAATATTATTTATGTTAAATATTACTTGTTGTCCACTATCAGCTTAAACAAATAAAATGTGAAATAACAGGTAAGAGCTGTGGATGACAGAAGTATAGAAGTTGTCAGGTCTTCAGGATTTTCTCTGTTTGTATTTCCTCTCCCTGGTTGACATCACGACCCTCTTTTTTTTTGTTTTCTCCAGAATGACCCACAGCCACTGCTAAAATAGTCTAATAAAACTCTTCTTAAGCTAAAATTTAATGGCTTTTACTGAAATTTCACTCAATCTTCAATCTACAGATTTCAACGTTTAAAGTGTGTTTTTAATGGGAAGTCATTTGCCTTTTATAGAACCAAAGAATTGTTAAGGTTGTAAAAGATCTTTAAGATCATCAAGCCAAGACTGATGTATTTCCAGTAAAAATCACAGTGGTTTGGGTGGGAAGGGACCTTAAAAATCATCCAGTTCCACCCCTGCCATGGCAGGGACACCTTCCACTGTCCCAGATTGCTCCAAGCCTCACCCAACCTGGCCTTGGACACTTCCAGGGATCCAGGGGCAGCCACAGCTTCTCTGGGCACCCTGTGCCAGGATGAAGAGGAATGAAAAAAGAAAACAATGAAAGGATGTGCAAACACAGGAAAAAAAAAACAATTTGAGAACTCTTCAAGCTCAGCTGTTATGCTAAAAAGTTACATTATTTTAGCAGATCTTAGAAAAGGTTTCAAAATTTGAGTTTGCTTCAAATACATTTCTTAGACAAAGCACCCTGTCTCCAGAGCAGGGTAAAACCAACTGACTGCCTTAGGGCTGCTAGGTAGAAACCTGTTTGCCTTAATTACAGCTGCAAAGGAGACTCCACCACCTTAAACGAAGGAACAGCCATATTTTATTTAAAGAAACAAACATTACAGAAACAAACATTAGAAACGTTACAAGTTCTGAGCACTTTCTGGATCCTGCTGAGGCACGGATTGGGAAAGCACCTTTGCACAGTCTGGAAGGGCTTGGCTTTACACACCTGACCTTCCTAACTCAGCTTCTGCTCTGGTTTTCCATCCCTGCCCATATCATGCCACACATGTTGAAAATGCAGCTTAACGTGTTGCTGGGGTTCACCTTTCTCCCCCTCACACCCATTTCCTTGAGTGTCATACTCTCACAGGCAGTAGGAATGGTAGTGAAGCCATTATTTTGCCTCTCTAAAACCACAGGGCAGATTCTGAATGTCGTTCACCCTCCCCAGAAGGATTAATCTGCATTTAGCACCCAATATCACCAGCACCAAGGCACACAAGGTACCACTGGTGCAGGGTACCAGTACCACAGCTGCACAGCACAGGGAACAGGCCCACGAGCAGTAACTTGGAAAACATTGTGAGAGGGGATTCAACATTTCTCTCACAAACTGATAATAAAACACTTTCTAACAGACTATTTGGAGCCAGGCACTCTTTTTGCCAGTGCTCTTCGAGCAAGGGAGCCAATTCCTCAACACAGAGGAGTTTCTTCCATGAATGCTTTCAGAGCACAGGCACTGAGAAGGCACCACTTCATTTAGCTCTGCTTGAAGGCAAAAGCTGACAATCTGTTGTTTGTGGATTGATCTAAAGGCTTGGATTTTTTGGATACATTTGTGTCCTCAGATTTCTGCTCCTGGTTCTTTTTCACTTCATCTTCCTCAGCTGCGGGACGCTTCCGCTTTTTGTCTTCTGCTGAGTCATCGACTCTTCCTCCTCTTGCTTTCTCAGTCCACACCTTCGAAGGAGAACAGAAAACTACAAATTAGGCCACAAAACTCACCACTTTGTTTTATACACAATTATCACTCTGATTTTAAGGTACTGAAATAATTCCTGTGAAGAACTAATAAGGATTAAGTAAGGAACGATTTCCTCCCTTTCCTTTCTTCTAACAACATTCCCTTTCAAAACTGGACTTCTTTTGAAACTGTACATGAAATTGAAGATCTTCATTGTTTTTCTGGAGAAAAGAGAAACCCAAAAGGCCCAAAAAGTTAAATTAGAACAACTTGAATCCCCAGTGAATTAAGCCTGGTTATGTGACTTTAAACTCATTCCTTTCTCTTTTGTCATTTGTTCATTGATGACATTCCTCTCAAAAGCCTCACTTTGGAAAAGCTGCTTTCTGATATTGCTTATAATTCAGTTTATATTTTCATAAATTATATGGCACAATTCAAAATTGAAATCCATAAAGATGGACAAGAGTGGAATTTAAAGAAAAAATTTGTAACTCAAAATAACCCAGGGATTCACTGGAGGGAAAAAATTATCAAAACCCCAGAATTAGAGAATCTTTTCTTACCATCCTTTCCTCTGATGTCAGCATTCTAAATCGACTCATGCCTTCTTTTATTACTTCTGCTTCGTTCAGATCAGGATTATCTGTCAAAATGTTTGCTCTGTTCTCTTCTAGCCACATCTGGAAACCTGTCTTTGGTCTAAAGCAAGCACACAAAAATTGCCTGGTTAAGAAGATTATAGGAAAACCACATCCTCCCAAAGCAACATTTCTGAACAGCACCTAACTGGGTTTTTTTTTTGTTCTCAGAAGACAAGAGCTCTCAAGTCAGCAGCCTCCTCTCTCCCACTGCAGGATGCTCAGAGAACATGCTGACAAGGCAAGACTAAGTCAAGCATTTTTATTAAAACTGATATATATATATATATATATGGAGATTCACATTCCAGTTTAGAATGACAAAGCATAATGGTTCTCTTCCTTTCTGACAGGGTTCCATCAACCTAAAAATAGAGCACATTCATTAGCACGTCTCAGCTCATCCTTCTCACAGCTCTCCCTGCCACTTGTTGTAGAAATATTATCTGTAAAGGTTCATGAAAAGAATGCCAGTCCAAATGAGTAATAATTACCTTCATCTTCCTCAGTTAAATGAAGCCTAAATGAAACATGATTGTAATAATGCAGGTTTCATGAGGACTGGGATTGTTAGGAAATACATCTGCTTCCCAGGAACAAGGCAGGTTAGAGCCTCAGCTAGGAAGAGACGAGCTCCTCAGGTGATTTAAAATTTTGTTGACCTCCTCTTTGAAAAAAGCCACCAAAATAAAGCTTTTCCTCTTTCACATAAGACCCTTAGCTTTGAGACTTGGAGATTTTCTGAAGATGTTTAAACTTTCAGTATTTCCTGTACTTGGAACTGACACAGCAGCATGGTTTCATTTCTCAAAGGCCATTACAAGTAGTATCAAGGCAAAACCCGTTGCTTAGAGCCCCAAAATTATATTTTGAATTGCTCATTTATTACTCACTCCCACATTTCTGAAGTGGGTTCACAAATGTGACAACTTGTAAGCTAAACTTTAATCTTCACGTTGTATTTCTTTGGCCAGTCCAACATTTTCAGAAATAAAATATGTTTTGGACTTGCATGTCTATCAAAATCGGAATATGGCATTGATATGAAAGTGTCTCTCACCTTCTGTTTTCAGTGTTTTCCTGTGCAGTGATTTTGGCTTCTTGGGATTCTTGGGACTCATTTCCTGTTTTTTCTTCTCTTTCTTCCACTGTTTTTTCACCAGGATTGGTTGTAGGTGTGCGAGGCTGGAAGAAGGAGGCTGCTGAAGCCTACAGAAATGGAGAATAAGAAAGAAAAAGGTAAAAACACCTCACTCTCAAACAACACGTACCATGTAGCCTAACAAACCCCAAGCCTTTCCTAAAGACATAATAATCACTTGCATTAATAGAGCATCTAATCCATCCAATTTCAGCACAGCAGTGTTTACACTATTTAAAATAAAAGCACAAGGCTCAGTACAGGAAGTAATTTCTACAATTGATTTTTTTTCTGCTGTTCCATGTGCTTTCACAGTTTTTGCACTGTGCTTAAATGAATTCAACCATCTAAGCTGCTTTACTCACAGGGTTTCATACTTGATAAAAGCTGGTAAAATTCAATTTTTTGTTCTTTCCTCACTGAAATGATGCAAGAAAGACTACAAACATTACCTGCTTGGTCTTAGGTTTGGGAGTCAGAGGCTTTATAACTGGAGGGTTCTCCTTGTTTCCAGCTCGGCTGCTAGCCAAAGATGTTTTCTTTGAGTATTTGGTCATATTGTCTAAGATATTTGCTGAGGGGACCACTGGGTCCTTTCTGCTGGATGACACCTAGCAAAACAAAAAAATAGGTGTTTTATTTATTTTCTGTCATGTTCCCCTCCAAGGTATCTGTTATATTGGAAACTTCAGACAGAATCTGTTGTGATTTTCAGAGCATCACAATCGAGCCAGCTGCAAAATTCTTACCTTGAATGGATTAATTCGTGCTTGGCGTTGGGATGCAACCAGAACTGTTTCAGAGGAGAGAAAAAAGAAGGTAAACATGCCTGCACTCACACATATATCTAAAACTTTGAAGCAATGTGCACATTTTAGATGAGCAGAAAGACACTTTAATAACCCTGTGAAGGTTATGCTGTACGTGCTCAGCTATTCTTAGTTATCAGAAATGCCACACAGGACCAACAGCTTAAAATACAAACCCAGAGGAAGACCCAGGACTTCCTCCACTCCCAAATCCGTTTCCACTCCTATTATTCTTGCTCAAGGGTTGGCAGGTTGCTGGAGGTCACATTCTGCCCCTGCCTGCCCACACTCACAGTTCCACATCAGGATTACTCACTCTGCCTTGCAAGTAACAAATGTGCCTGTGATTAGTGAAACGAAATCCACTGATTGCTGTTCTCATTTTTCCCTCATCCCAAAGAATGCCTTCATGGCACAGCCAGGCAGGCACTGATTCAGCATTTGGCACAGCTAAGGCAATCAGAGCAGTGTTGTGGAACATCAGTAGGTAATGAAGACAGGAATAGGGAACCTCTTAAAAACGTGAGAACAACAATCAGTGTGACCAAGCCAGGCTGGATGGGGCTTGGAGGAACCTGGAACAGTGGAAAGTGTCCCTGGCCATGGCAGGGGGTTGGAATGAGATGGGCTTTAAGGTCCCTTCCAATCCAAGCCATCCCATGATTCTGTGAATTCACCATTTGACAACACTGTTATGTACTAAATTGAAGTAGTAATGGGAGAAGAGAGGATAAAAAACAGGAGCAGATATTGTGAAGAATGACAAAGGTGTCACCCTTTTATCCTGGAATAAACTATTTACTCACCAGGCTTTGGAGTAGCCACCTCTGCCGAAGTGACAACTTTGGAGAAAGGATTTGGCTCTTCTGAAAAAAGAAAGGAGTACATATTTAAGTGCAATAAAATATTGTAGCATAAATTCTTAAAAAAAACCCAAACCAAACAGACAAGTAAGGGAGGATGGGGCTTGGAGCAACCTGGGACAGTGGAAGGTGTCCCTGCCTGTGGCAGTGGGGCTGGAACTGGATGATCTTTAAGGTCCCTTCCAACCCAAACCATTCTGTGATTCTGTGATTACAGTAAAATTATCTATATTTTAAAGCACGACTTTTCATTTTCAGACAGTACAAACACTTTTACAAAACCATCTGTCACCTCTACCTACACTTAGAGTTGTAAATTTATTTCTTAAACCTTAAGTGTGCCCAGCAAACCACATATCTATCAATCCAACTCCTGCAAGACTGGAGCTGAAACCAAAGTAACTGATCAGAAGGTGAGCCAGTCCTTTAGGAATAAAATCAGGCAACAGGAAAAAGTCCCCCAGGGCCCCTCTAATGGGTAGTGAGTACAATGCACACACAGCTGTGACACAGCAGATGACACACAGTGAACTTGTTTCTCTGCAGGCACAGGCTGGAATATGGAGCCACTTAATTCCTTATTAAGTCTGCAAAAGTTATCTGGATAACTTCCAGTCTATTCACAGAATATATTTTTCTTACTCTCTTTATGCACTTCTGGGGTTTCTTCTGCTTCCTCATAGGCATCAGTTTCTTCAGCATCTTCCACTTCTTGGTCCTGCTGAACATTCCTGCCTGGCAGCTGACTCCACTCTGTGGCAGAGCTGCTGTAGCTGAAAGGAAGGAATTAGGCAGAAAGTAAGTGGTCACCAAATTCAGAAGGAAAACTGAAACAACAAGCAGTAAGCTTACTTACCTAATTTAGGCAATAAGAACAACAACATTTGGCATTTATGTGCATTATACCTTGATTAAACTGTGATGATTAAAGATTCATTAACCACTCCATAACTTTATTGCCAGAACACTTTGCAACAAATATAAATGCAAATATTAAAGAACTTCTGTAATCTCCATGTAAACATATATACTGTATCATCACATTACTTTTCTGCATCCATGAATATACACACAGGTGGTAACACGGATATATCATTTCATACTGAAGGCATCAAGTTTTAACATTTAATCTGATTATTCTCTAAATTCCCAGTATAGTAGGATGTACAATTCTTGCATTTTCCTCCTAAAATTTGCCAATTACCAAAATCTGTATCATATACATAAACAAAAGGCTCATTTCTTTTAACCAAAACAGTCAGTATTAGATTACTCTGGCACTAAGAACAACATGGTGTTTGTGATGGATTTTAACTCTCAGAGTGGTTGAAGTTGCAGACATGGGATTACAGCTTCCACACACGATCCAAAAGAACAAGCCAGAGCATTTAGAAATGAGTTTTGACTGTGCAATTTCACACACAGAAGAATAAGGGAAAAGGCTACAGATAAGTTCAGGGACTTATCACTTCCTCTTGCCTAAATAAGTGCCAAACTTCATACATAAAATTGCTATAGGAAGACATTGCTTCCTATATGACATAAATGAATATAAATATTATTATTATATATTTAAATATGTTAAAAAACAACCCCACAACAATTTAAAAAAAAACCACAAAAACACACACACACCTCTTTTGCCTCACCATGTTTTACAAAGCAGATGTAGGTAGAAGGGGAAAGGTTGATAGCACAAAGAGAAAAAGAATGCAGAGCCAATCTGTAGTATGTTCCATAGCTTTGAAGGGCTGGGATTAGTTAGGAGGGAATAAGACTAAATAAAATAAACTGAGATGGGATATTAAAAAATAGGATTTTAAGACAGGCGTAGAATGAATCAAGTTTGAGAGACTGAGACAAAGAGGAAAAAAAAATAGGTGCAAGTCAAATAACCAAAGGCAGGGAAAAGTGGGAAGAAAAAATTCCAGTCAGAGCAACTTGATATTGAGGCTGCTTTGGCTCTGAGGCTGTTGGACACAGGCACACAGAAAGCAAGGAGTGGAGATATTTCCCTCTGTGCTGGTATCCTGGGACTAATGAGTCCTCATAAAACACCAACAAGGATGTACCATTTTACAAGTTGATGCCTAAAGAGGCCAACCTAGAAATAGACACTAGACAGGAGTAAGGGAATAAAGGTGGGTATTTATTTGAAAGGCCTTCAGAGGCACACCCTGGGCAGGCCAAAGGCTGCACCCAAGATGGACCCCGAGTCACGAGTTCTTCACACTTTTATAGCTTTGGTCCATTTGCATCTCAACCCAATTTCACCAATTAAACTTTAGCTAATGATGGAATTTCCCCTCAGCTTGCCCCCCTTCTCAAGATGCTGGGTTACACATTTTGGGCCTAGGCCGGGCTGGGTGTCCTTGGAGAGCAGCCTGGAGAGGCTTTGTTCTGTCTGTCTCAGCATGAGAGAGCAGCAGCTCCCAGGCTCCAGGACACTGCAGAGTTACACACTGGGAATGCAGGATTGGAAAAATATAAAAGCTAAAATGTAAGGCATCAAGTGTCACTTACAAGCAGAGCAACACAAACTGTCACTTCACCACAAACACCCTGCAAACCACAGGCCAGAGAAGCACATCACAACGTTAACAGAGCAGCAAAAACCATCCCAGTTTTTTAGCCACGGAAATTCGTGTTACCCAGCGTACGAGTGCTTTCGGAAATCCTCTTCCTCCTCCTCATCTTCCTGTGCTGCTGCCAGCTCCGAGGCTTTTTCCACGGCCATCTCGCTGAGGCGCTGGGCTAAGTTCAGCTTGCGGGAGCGGGAGGCGTATTTGATGGCCAAATTCACCACGTTGTGTGTCATGAGGTCAGCGAGTTCCACGCAGCGGAACTCCCGCTCCAGCTTACAGGAAAGCTGCAAGAGAAGAAGCCTGGGGAGTCACACACCTCAGTTCCACAGCTCCCTCAAGACTCCAGGAGTAGAATATCGAGGTCTTGGTGCAGTGAATGAATAAAGACAAGCCACCAACAGTCATGAGCTACATAGCAAAGGAAAAGCTTTTTTATTTCCTTCTTCCCCCCACCCTTCACACTGATAAGCACGATTAACTGCAGCCCACTTTTTATCAGAGTCCGAAGTGGTTGGATTGCCAATCACCAGCCAGACTCCTAATAAGAGGAATCACATCAGCATTTACATCAAATGCCATCTACAAATAAATCATAGAATCATAAAATGGTTTGGGTTAAAAAAGGACCTTAAAGCTCATCTCATTCCAACCCTCTGCCATGGGCAGGGACACCTTCCACTGGAGCAGGTTGCTCCAAGCCCTGTCCAATCTGGCCTTTAGCACCTCCAGCCTCAGGGATAAAGTCTCAGGGATTCTTTCTATTATGTATTTGTACTTACAGCAAACAGCTTCATTAGAAGTTCCTGCTGTTCTTTCACGGCCTGGTTTTTAGCATTTTCATCAAATTCATAGCCGTTTTTTGACAAGTAATCCACGTGGTTGTGAAACACAACAGAACGCCAGTACTGCTCCTGAAAAAAAGGGAGAAGGATGCATGTAGGAATTCAGAGGGGAAAAACCAGTGCATAACACAATGCCTAACAATCTACAGAGCATTTTATCAACTTATTCTTAAATGTTCCTTTCCTCTGATAATGAGTGTGAGGTGTAGACAATTCTTCCAGAAGTCAATGCCTACCAAGGAAAAGATGAATAACAACCACACTTATACAAACTGATCCAAACAGCTGCCATATATGTTGAATTCCATTTATATCACAGGCTTGCAGCAGGATGAGACCTACGTGTTCACCGTTATACTATCAGGATAGTATTCTAGATTTCTAGAATAATAAATAGAATAGAATTCTAGAACAAGTTATTTTTTCTGCTGTCCCACAGCAAACTGGAAGTATTCCAGAAAAACTCGGTAAACTTAGGAGTTCACCTGTGAGACGCATAAACAGAAAATATAATGCAAGTATGGCTATTAGACCAGGCTAGCATTATTCAGAATAATTATAAACTTATTCAAAACCACTATGTTTTCATCAGATGTATTAGAATAACTTTTCTTTACCTACACATATTCCCTCAAGCCAAATTAACAGTTCCTGGCATTCTCATCCCATTATTTTGGGTGAAGAGAGGAATGGAAAACATACACTCTCAGACAGAGAACAAAAATACTTAACCAAATGAAGGAGAATTCATTAAAAATGACAGTATGTTTACTGTTGAAAATTTTAATCTATACTTCTATCAAAGAGAATAAATTTCAAATAGCATTAAACTGTTCAAAAGCTGAGGTTAGAATTTTATGTTCATTTCTCTTTTGTGCTTTACAACTGAGCATCACAAGTTTGAAATACTTAAACCAATAAAAATTGAAGAATAAATAGTTATTTTTCTAGAAGTTGTGCACAGGCACATCTTGCTTCAACCAGCCTCTAAATAAGCCAAGCCAGAAGACCTGTGTTTTCAGTGATTATGAATTTGAATACTTAATACATTTTTCAAAAATTTTGTTATGCCTAAAATAGTAAAACCCAGACATGTTCATGGGTGTCTTGACTGGGATTCCAAAATCTGGTGTCACAACCCACTAAAAAAAACGAGAGTGAGAAAGACTTTCCTGGTCAGAAACAGATCATGTGTAAATAAACACAACTTTGCATCAGCTCTGGCAGTTTTATTTTGTGTTCTTCTGGAAACAGCTGTGAACCAAAGCAGGAAAGCCACACAAAACACTGAACCCAACCAACCCCCTTGGCCACGTGTTTCACTCAGGGTTTGCACTATCCTCTTTCACAGCAGAGGTGATTAATAGGAGTCTTGTATAATCCCCACTCCAGGGACACCTGAGATCCCAGCTGTGGACTCCCCACACCATTCCATACCTCCATCTGTCCCTTCTCTGTTGCAATTTGGCAGTAAGGAAGTTTAAAAGGCAGAATTGCTACAGCAGGTCGTGGCAGGGTGGGAGGGAAGCGGGCTCCTTTACAAGGAATGCACCTGTGCACAGGAAACAAAACACACCTCCAGTCACCAGATGTTCCACACCTAAACCAGCTCTCCTAAGCAGCAAGATACTTTAAGAGGATTTGTCCTTTGGAAAGCAGTAATTAAATGACTGGCTTAAATACAGCAATGTGTAAGACTGCATGATAAAGGGTTATTTTTACACAGCAAGCAAGAAAATATTTCAAAACCAGCAAGGCACACGCTGCTCTTGTTCACACTTTAAACTCCAAATGTGGCACGTAACACACTCTGATCTTGATCTCACATTATGTTTGATTTAACAGCTGTTACAAAGAGTAAATGCAATATGTTAAAATCAGAAACCACTGAACAACCGAAGGCACAGACTTATTGTTTCATTGTATTTAAAGGAGGAATTTCTGGTAACAATCACTTAAGCAAACCATTGACCGGGGAAGAGCTGTATTTCCTGCAGCACCAATGCAGCATTGACAAAAACATCTGGGTTTCTAAGCTGCTGTTTCAGAGACTTTAGAAAAAAAAGAACAGGAAACATTAGTGTTCTGGCTATCTCTAATTAAGGCATGTGGTGTTTCTACAAAAACCCTCCCCCCTCCTTATCTTCATTATGCTGCTGGTTTGAGGAAAATGTTCTTTGCAATTCAGAGAGCAGCACTCTCTTTATTGGAGTAGAAGGAAAAACTCAGGATGGGAGACCCACAGTTGACCATCTTATGAATGTGATGTGTCCTGCACATTTTTGGTGAATTTTCTGGAGGCCAACATAAATGATTTGGAGGGAGAAACAGGCAGGGAAGTGACATTTAACAGAGATATCAAATTATTTCCCTTATTCCAAAAAAGAAGAGGATTATGAAGAATGTCACATAAGTTTAAATAAAATGCAGTCTCCCACCAATCTCTACAATTGTGCATGACTTGTAAAGTAAGGGAATCTAAATTTCAGTAAAATATGTGAGCTGATGGATTCTGCCCTGATAGGAAAATGGCCACTGAATAAAAAGGGCTACAAATAAAGCTTAGCAACAGTATGTCCAGTATGCATGTCATACTAAAGAGAAACGGTTATTTAGACATACCAGTATGACATTTTATAAAGAAATGGTTAACTTTCAGCTAAATATTTAAGCCATTTTACATCCAAAATGGTTCCTCAAGGCCACAATTTAAATATTAATATAATAGCAGACAGCTCTGATTTATCTGTGTCTGATGATGTAGATTAGTTATAGGATTGGATTCTTTTCAGAGGCACAAAAGGGGAAAACACAGGGGGGGAAGAAGCTACCAAGAACCCCAAAAACTTGGGAAAAAAAAGAAAAAACAACCAAAATCATCAAAAGCAGAAGCAGATTTCTAACAGCCACCATAACTTTAGAAAGTTTCTCTAGCAAAATACAGTTTTATGAATGTGTCAATAAAGAGCACGCACATCCCTGAAACAAGGCAAAGAGCCACAATAATCAGCTACAAATTACAAAACTCTAATGAGCAACTCAAAATCAGGTTAATAATGAATCCCCATATTTGGGGAGTCACCATTTGTTGTGCATATTTACCAGCCACCTGTTCCAGCACAAGCTGAAGTTTGCAGTTTCCCTCTGTAAAAAGGGATTGAAAAGGGATTCTCTGGGATTGGAAACCAAGACAAACAAAGAGTTTCCTTATGAATTATCTGACCTGAGCTGCTGGGGATTTTCATGGATGCCAACGACCCAATAATGATCATATTTCCCTTTGCAATGCTCTCTGGTGTTGCACACTGGGATCCAAGTGTTGCCAAGTCCTCGGTTCAGCATCCGCACGATTCCCTCGGAGTCCACGTAACAAGGGGTACCTGTTTGTGATAAATGAGAACATTTCCTCTGACAGGCAGCAAATTACAGCCCAGCAAGAAGGAAGTGCTGGATACAGCTGGGAAATGATGGTTTACATATTTCAGGTACAACATCCTCTCTCCCGAACGCTGCACAAATGAGTTGGGAAAAGGCAGTTTCCTTGGAAAGATGCGCCACCTTCTGTCAGCCAACAGCACTGCTGGTCAACTGACAAGTTCAAAGTTAAAGCATTTTATGGAGAAATCGAATTTATACTGCTTGGGCAGATTCCCAAAGGAAATCAGCCATTATACAATTGCTTTTTATGTTTATGATGAAAGGTCCTCCCCAGGTACCAAGTTTAGGGGGTCGGGGAGCTCTTATGGTATAGTAACAGAGTTTATTTCTTTTGGCTGAGCAAGAAAACCAATTAGTATCAAACAAGTTCTGATAACATTTGAGTGTATTCAATTCATGGCAGGAAAGTATTAAAGATTTCTGAAAAATATATTGAAATAATAGAAAAATAGAATTTCGTTTATTGTTGAGGAGATTAGAAGAAAAAATCCAAGTCCCAAGATCAACATTATTGAAAAGGCATTAATTAGCCAAACTCCTCCACAGAATAACAGGATGGCTTGGGTTGGAAGGGACCTTACAGATCCTCTTGTTCCACCCCATGGCCACTATCCCAGGCTGCTCCAAGCCCCATCCAACCTGGCCTTGGACACTTCCAGGGATCCAGGAGCAGCCACAGCTTCTCTGGGCACCCTGTGCCAGGGCCTCCCCACCCTCCCAGGGAAGAATTCCTTCCCAATATCCCATCTAACCCTGCCCCCTGGAAGTTTGAAGCCATTTCCCCTTGTCTTGTCCAATGTCCAGCTTTCCTGTAATCCCCCAATAGTGTCAATATTTCTCAACACCTCTCATGCAGGTAATTCATACCTTCTGCGGAGAATCCAACCCACACCAGATAGGATTTCCTTGTAAGAGAAAGAGGGTCTCCATGCAGAATTTGTCTCTTCTTCATTCCTAGCTCCATCAGCTGCACCCCGAGGCACTGGTCCCCATCAAACCCAGTACCTAGGAAGAAGTTATTCAATGACTGTGTTAGAAAACAGAAGAATTACCTTAGCTCTTGGCAAAATTAGTTTTGAATCAAAAAACTAATTCTAATGCAGCGTTATCCATGGATACCACTGTCAGACACACAACTATTTGATATTTTGGACACACAGGAGGTGCATAACAACAACTTCCTTAATTTCCCACAGTAATTCCTTCTGGCCCATATGAAACCCAAGTTTAATCTATTAATTTCACTGTTGCAAAATTCTCCCAGTCCCCACAGTTTAATCTCAGCATCCCAATATCAAACGTGGGCTCTGCTGCCAGAAGTCCCAGGTCCGTGGGTTGTGATGGATGTGCTTGTAAAAGCATCACCCAGAAGAGAAAAAGGAGAAACACCACAAAGGAAATAAGAAAACACTCTCTGGTGATTACAAACAAATTAACCAGTGTGTGAAGCCATTGAGAGATGAGGATTGAAAACAACCCCAGTTCACAAAAAGACAGAAGGGAGAAAACTACCTCTGTGATAAACAACCATCAGCTGCTCTCCGTGTCCTGCCATGGACACCGCTGGGCCTGGGAGACTGAAGATCTCTTTCTGAACTCCTCCAACTGTGAACACACGGACCAGCAGGGCAGTGGTGGCACAGGCAGCCCAGCCCTGACCTAGACAGATGGCCTCAATCTCTTCATCCTTTGGCATATCCACAGTCCACTCCTTGTTGGCATCCCAGGAGCCAAAATGGATGCAGTGGAGCTTGCTAAGGCAGAGACAAAGAGCCAACAAATATCTCAACATGAAGGAAATACAATATCTGAAAATACACCAGTATATTACATTTTTATCAGAGATCTCTGACAGAACTACAGATGGGACCACAAATTTCAAGTGGTCATTTGCAAAGGTGTTGCTCTTATTATTCAGGAACTGAAGAGCCAGCTTGACCTACAGCTAGATTTAAACCCTCTGAAGCCTGAAGCAGAGACCATTGAAAGGTCTGAGGGGAGATTTTTTAGATGGAAGCAGGTAAACGTCCTCCTTGGCACCCTGAATATCAGCCCTCATTAGAAGTTTGTCATATTATGCTATCTTTCAAAGGGAAAAAATATTAGAAACTTCAGTTCTTAATAATTGAAAACTGCCTATGACCAATCCACAGACACTATGCCTTTTGAGAGATTACTCATTTCCATTAAGAAAAACATTGACACTTTCAAAGTCAGACAACCAATATATAACAAATAATTGTTTTAAAGGGTGCTTTTCAACTTACCACAAGGCTGTATTTGTGAAAATAAGAAGAAAGCTCTTTCTTCAAGATATTTCCACAGAAATCAACAATAAAACATTGTTGAAATTGTTCTTAAATGCAAGAACAGAGTTTAGCTGGCCCAGCTGCTTAAATCTTTCTGTGGTTTTCATAAACTTGTGTTCTTCACACTTGAAGTTCTTATGGGTATCTCCAAATGTCTCCTTAGCAACAGTGTGAAAAGAAATAGCTGAACCCTTATGATTGATCTTTGATCTGAGCAGACTGAAAAACTATTGTTCATGTTTACAATTCCCTTTGAGACTGCAGTGTGTGAAGTTTCCAGTATATATACATTTGAAAAAGGAATTAAAAAGAAATTCTCAGGAAACAAATTACATTTTTCAATACTCTTGAAGCCTTCCAGTAGGTGGAAGCTAAAATCCTCCTCGAAAGTGGTCCCATAAATAAAAAGCACGATCAAAAGCCAAAAAGCTCAAAATTGATAGAAGCTGAAAATAAAAGTCGAAATATTTGAAGCGAGTTAAAAGCAGCTCCCTATGATGGGTTTTGCAGAGCGAGGCCATGCAAGTTCCTTACCTTGCCAGTTCCTCTGTGCTCTCACAGGCCAGCAGAATGGCTTCAGAGGAGAGGTCAGCCATGGTGTGGCTCAGGGAGTTGGGGAGGTGTGTGGCGTGGTGCACAGAGGTGTCGTGGAACTCAATGTCTATGGCATTGTCCTGCTCATCGTTGTAGCAGCGAATGATTCCAACCGAATTCCACACCTGGCAAAAGGAACCACACACACCCCCCAAAAAATCATCAAACTAAATGTCCTAAATCCATCAGACCTACTGCCCTAAAGCAGCCTGCTGTAACTGTTTTATCTGAAACAAGAGTGGGTGGGAGGCTAGAGGAAGGCTGAAGACCTGTGGAATCAGGACTTGTGGTTCCTAAAACAGCTGAATTAGGCAGGAAGTTTCACCCTCATTGCTCACCCATCTTTCTTCTCACCAAATCAAATGTGAAGAACTTGCAGACAGAAAGAAATAGTGAATTATTAACATATGAGACTTAACAGCACAAAAATACCCACAGCTCTGACTAAAAAAGAATTTTTAAACGAATTTGCTAGAATTCAGTAGCACAGGTACAAACTGCACAGCTTGACTTTGTCTTAAAGCCAAGTATTTATTTCTAAAGCAACTGAAATGTAAACCAAAACATTATGGAGTCCTCACATGAAAACAAAGCTACTTTCCATTATTTAGCTTCACACTCTAAAGTATTAAGAAAAAAAAAAATCTTGGATTAGATTAAAACATGACACAAATCAGACAACATTAAATATAAAAGAAGCATCTAAATCTAAATAACCACACAGATTTACCATGAATCGATGCATGAGATGCACAGGAGTGGAGCCAGACTGGAAGGGCTTTTGCTTGGGGGTTGGCATTGGCCCATCATAGAAAGGCTGCTGTGCAGCTGGTGGTGGCAAACCTGAAAAGCCTCCGGTCTGATCATCACCATCATCCTCCTTTTCAAGAAGACCAGAACTAGCTTTTATCAACCCAATATCTACAAGTTAAAAAAAAAATTATATCTTACACACAGTATTGTGACAGAATATAGGTTAAAAAAAATTTTAAAACAGTCAAGATTTCTCTGGAAAAACAAAGCAGAATATATCTGAGTTAGAGGATGCTAAAAGACCGTCCCAGTAAAAGAGCTCTGGAAAATATTCATTGTGTACCTAGTGAGTTATCATCATCATCATCAATTACTGCCCGTCTCACATGGCCTGGGGGTTGCATAAGGTCATCAGCATCATCCTCATTATCTCCAGTTTTTGGGGAAGAAGGTGGTTCAATCATATCCCCATTCAAATAATCATCATCATCTCCATCAAACAGATCGTTGTAGTCTTTGGCCACTGCACTGGCAACCTGAAACCAGATCAGCCATCAGCACAAAACTTCTTCTGGACATGGAATTCAAGAAGTAACTTAACACACAAGAGGGAACTTGCAAAGCACAGAGCAGAATGTTCAATGCTTTGTTTATTCAACATTATTATTATTATTATTATTTTATTTATTATTATTCAACATTGTTTTATTATTCAACCAGAATAATATTATTTTAAGAAATCATTGGTACTGAGCACCTTGTCCTTTGGCTTCTCTACATCACCAATATTTTCCAACAGCCCCAGATTGCCTTCAGTGTCTGTGTAAGCAATTTGCTTATATTTAGGGTGCCATGCCAGTCCACAAATTGAGTATTTTTTCTCATGCTTCATCCTAAAAAGAATATGAAAATAATGGATTTTTAGTAAGCTACTCAGCGCAGACCCTCCCCTCCAGAGTTATTGCAAAAAGTGGTAATATCCACTAGTACAAGAAAGTGATATTACACATAAGACCATTAATAGGTCACTTTCAGAGTAAACAGCTGCTATAAAAAACAGAGCAAGTCTTCCTTTTCTATGAAGAAAATCATTTAAGGTTTAAAAATCAATCAGAATCATATTCTTAAAACAGCTTCCTGATACACGTATAGAAGACAAAGTAATTCTTCAGCACTCATTTATTCCAGAACCATCCAGTTACAGAAAAAACATTATTTGTTTCTCTTCTACTAAGCTGATAAGTTAATCCTCTATCTTTTCCACCCTTTATCCTCTCAAAAAACCATCCCATTAATTATTTATGTAATCTGTCCATAATTTTTAACCATAGACATTACAGTTACAATCAGGTTTCTTACCCAAAATATTTAGATAATTCTCTCCTTCTCTACCTCACTTAATAACAACTTTTATTTTAATTGGGGTGATATTTAGGGTTTTTTAAGGGCTTTAATTAACCAAGTGCAATTTGCCAGTGTGTCCTTTTTGGCCTACTGGTGAGGATGGCTGACTGACTGACCTGTATTTCCCTCTCCCTCTAGAAAACCTGTTACTGACAATGATTTGGGGTCTGGGATGTGGGGGAAATTTCTTTCCATCAAAGCTATCCTTTAATCAATGATCAGATTCAAAAGTAGTAGCAGATACACACAGAAAGACAGATTCTGGGATTTGAACAAATCCACATTCAAGTCCCTTCCCTAAGCTGCCTGACAGGTTAAACCACAAAACCCTGTAAATCTTATTAGGGTTGTTCAGGAGGCAGAGTTCTACATTTGCACAAAAAAAGTTTTACAGAAAAGACCATAAAATTCGATTTCAAGTAAAAGAGATGAACTTGGGGATTTATGGAACAACACTGAATACCTCTCAATGCACTGCTGGGTTTCCACATTCCACACCACTATATTCCCATCCACACTTCCAGCTGCCAGGAACTGCCCACAAGGAGACCAGACCACAACATTCAAGGGCTAAGGAAAAAAAGACAACAAATAATAATAAAAAGTGACCAATGCATGCACAGCATTCCTGTTCTGGGTTTTAAAACAGACAGATATTCTGGAATAAAAAAAATTAATACTAATCATCTTTAGCAAACCATATCCAGCCTCCTGTATATGGGCTGGGGGAGGTAGCTCTTATTCTTTAAAAACTGTTATAAAAATGGTTGCTTCAAAAAAACACTCTTTAAAGACAGCAGACCTATTTTTGTTTCAGAATATCCATCTTCTGTCATTAAACACTGCCATGAGGCCAAACAAAACCCAATTCTAGACATGCAAAAAGCAGCAGAGTGTATTTTGCAAACTCAGCACTAAACATAGCTTTATTTATTATGAACTTAATACAGTCCCATAAATTAAAATCCAAGGCTGTGTTCTGCATCTTAATAACACTAGAAGGTGGTTCCCTTCAACCCAAAGATTTCCAAGCACATAGTGAGGCCAAAAGAAAGAAGGTGGCACACTCAGGTCTACTAAATTTCAGCTCAATAAAATATAAAGTGAACAACTGACATCTCTGCTCTGTACAGAAATAATACTGACATTTTCTCTAAAAAGCTCTGTATTTGGAGCAATTTGTGAAAACAGATGTTCCTCAGCTGCAGTGGGTGAGTCACCAGGAGACTTTAGAGACCTGGTGGGTTACTATAAATGAAAGAGGGGAATCAGAGCCATGTGAAGGTGTTTGGCATCACTCAGTATCTCTGCCCTGTTTTCCAACACAAAGTAACAGGATCAGAAATTCAACAGAAAATGTGAACAATCATTACCAAGAGAAGGGAGTCAGGGAAGGGAGAGGTACTGTGCAGAAGACAATTTCTAGCAGAATAACATTTAAATTACAGAGTATTTAGCAAGCCCCTGGTTCCTGCACCCACCTGTGTGATGGAGGCATCCGACAGATCGAATTGACTATCCCAGGTTTCTCTTCTGAACAGTTCTACAACTTTATCTACAGGAACTGCCAGCAGCTGCTCAAAGGAAAAATATTGCACAATTTAGAGCAAGTTACCTGTCAAACAGAACATTCAAACAGCACAGCTCCTTCATTCAGAAGCCTCACAGATGTTACTGCCTCAGTACTTAACAGCTCTCTAACATCCCAGCCATGCCAGCTGAGAGAAGAAGCTGAAGTAATTTAAATCACAAGGTTCTTCAATGCTTTCCACATGCAACAGAGCAAAACATGCCTGTTTTTATTGTAATCTTCATTTCCTTCTGGCAGAAAACTGCACCATAAGGTTAGAAGTTCTTATTTATCAAACATCTGACACACACACACAGAGTTTTCAATGCTCTGAGCACAAGGCTTAGGTTATTCTTCACCCTCCCTCCCCAAACTCCTTTTGATCAGGTTACAGTTTCTCAATAAATCTGATTTGAATGGCTGATTCCTAAACCAGCTCATTTCATCTTTCATGAAACTACATAAATGTTACTGGCTGTTTATTTCTTTAAGGATTTTTTTTTTTTAGGAGTCTAACAATTTGCTTTGTAAGAGAAGCAAGACAACTGCTTACATTTCAAATGCATGTGTGTGTGAAGAATTAGCCTAAAAATGGGAAGTATTTGTTTTTATGCAATATGGAAATTGAAACAATTTGTACTGAGGGTGACATTCACTCTTCCATGGAAAATTGATACATAACACTGTCACAGCAGCCAGGGATTTTGAAGAATCATGGAACCTGACAGTGTCATCTTCACCACTAACCCATGTCCCCAAGTGCCACATCCACAGGGCTTTTAAATCCCTCCAGGGATGGGGACTCCTCCATTGCCCTGGGCAGCTGTGCCAGGTCTGACAACATTTTTGGTGAAGAAATTTTTCCTAATATCCAATCTAAACCTCCCCTGATGCAGCTTGAGGCCATTTCCTCTTGTCCTGATGCTTGTGACCTGGGAGAAGACACCAACCCCCACCTGGCTACACCCTCCTTCAACTTTGATCTTCAGGTGAAGAGAAAGGGAGCAACTTCCTGAGGAAATATTTCCTGAGTAGGGCAATATTTACTTAAAGCAGAGAAGGACAGGAGTCCTTTGATGCTCCGTTGTGAGCAATTTGATTACTTCCCTCGTGTACAATGTTCCTTCCTATTCAGCACACCAAGACTGTTTAATGCTGGTTTGGGCTGACAGCTGGACTCCTGCCAAACACAGTCTGGAGTCTAAACAAGGAAAGGTTTCCAGCTTTTTATGTTTCCTAAAAGGGAACTTCACCCCAAATATTTTCCTTACTCCCAGGAGGTGCAATTTGGGCTTGCCCAGATTGAATTCTACTGTTGGACTCGGAGGCAAAAGAAGGATTAAGATGTGTTAAAACAATGTCACTTACCTTCCCAGTGCCAGGTTGCCAGGCAAGCCTGCAGATTGATTTAGCATTTATCACATCATTACATTTCTGCAGCAGCAGCCAGCTTGTCGTGCATGTCTGAAAACAAAATTTAAAAAATAAGCTTTCTAGCTCAGCAAAAATCTGCTGTTCAGTACAAATTCTTAAAGGAAAAGGGTGGGGAAAAAAAAACCAAAAGGAAGAAATATATCAGAACTGAAATAATCTCTTTCATCAAAATACAGTAGTACATACTGCCTTAAAAATACTCTGTCAATGTAGCCCTGAAACTATTTTAATGACAATAAAACTACTTGTAACAGAAATAAGATCACAGAACATGTATTTTTAATCAAGTACAGAACAAATGAGCTCATCTATTTTTGGGTTATAGAGAAATGTGGCCAAAAAGCATTTGTCAAACCCAGATCAACTGCAGCAAGGTGACACACAGCAGCCTGAATATGGTCCCAGCAGTATAAAGAATGAACGGCTGTGATCTCAAATCACAGCACAGATTCATGCATCAAACTGCCCCAGTCCTGGAACATTCTCAGGATAATTTCCCCACTGTCAGTCTGGAACATGAGATTTCACACAACTATGCTTGTGTCTTAAAAAAGCAGCAATCCACAAGTGTGGAGGGTATATTTTCAACTGTACTTACAGGAATAATTCCACAGGGATTCTTATTCCAGTCAATGGCATTTAGCAAAATTAATGCCATATCCATACACAGAACTGCCTGATTAAAGCCTTCACCTGAAACCCTCTTTTCAAGTTCCTTAGAGTTCTAAGAGCAGAGGCTAAATGTGCTTACTACAGTTAATAAATTGTTTATTGTAATCAAAATTCCTCAGTCCTAAAAGCAATGAGCTGAAATTCTGAAATGAGAAATCTGATGCCAGTTGCTATCGTGATTTTGTCCTTGGCACTTACAGTGTTGGCCAATTAGGAAAGATGAACAGAAGGAATCAGGGATTTCACAGACATTTCAGACAAATATCTACCTTTATTCCCTTACTCCTGTCTAGTCTCTGTTTCTAGGTAGCCTCTCAAGGCATCAGGAAGAACAAAACACAGCTACCCAGGCAACATTTCATAATCAGGCTTTGGAATTTCTCCCAGAAGTAGATAGAATTATTCTGTGAAGTGTAGCTAGATTTCATCCTCAAAAGGAAAATCCTACTCCAGGAAGGTTATTTCAGTCCAGCCCTTCTTGCTGTCTGTGAAATCCTGGGTTTCTTAGGAAGGATTTCACGTGGAAAGGGCAGCCTTTACCTGATCTGCAATGCTCCAGACTCTGACAGAACCGTCACAGCTCGCCGAGGCCTCGGTAAGAGAATGGAGTAAACAAATTAATAATTAAAGACATAGAGAAATTAATGCTACAAAATGGAAAAAATCCCTATAACCAGTGCTACAGACACATGATACATAGGCAGCTTTAAGAAGAAAGCCTCCCTGTTTAAACCACTTTAAGATTTAAAACTTTCCAATACTGTCATCTTGATAATTGTACTCAGCTCCAAGCTGCTGTAATTACAAACCCTCACACTTCAAGTGAGCTATTTATTTGCAAAACAGGCTCAAAATTAGTATTAAATTTCTTTAGTGAGGCATCTTTTCTCCTCTAAATTAGATTCCAGAAGAACACAGACAGTAACTGAGTAGTAAAGCAAAGACTGAGTACTCCTGGGAGGCAACAAGTTGTGACACACTCCAGCACCAACAAGGTCAGCTGAAATGAAGTTGTCTCATCTGCCCAGTCACTGGTCGTTTTTTTATGGTAAAAACTACATTTTTAATTCTTTTCCCCCAGGGAAAATGAGATTCAAAGCAGAAAGTAAACAAGAAAGGGGTTTTTTTTTACCAGGTAAACATCCTTGGGGTCAAAAGACAGGCTTAAAACAGGAGCATCGTGTCCTCGGAATGTTTTCTGCTTGCTGCTGTCAGTCACCTCCACAACTTTGATCATAAAGTCACTGCAGATCACAATGACATAAAATTATTAACATTGCTGTTAACAACGACAAACTGTGTTTTTATGGCAAGAGAAATTGGGCATTAAATATCTTTTGGGGAAGTTACAGCTCTCAACACTGTATGATGTTACGGAAAGTGAGAATCTTGAGGCTTGTTACAATAGAAGTAAGGCCAGACTATTTTTATCAGAAAATTGGTTTTGTTCATGTCAAAATTCATAAAATATAGTTGTTTTTTGAAGATATTATGCACACAGAGACCATATACCCATTTAACATAATATTCTACATGATCTAATAAAAATCTGTGCCCAGATACCAGAGAGCTGATGACTTAACAGCAACTATCTGCTGAGTGGGACCAATATTCATTATTACAATTATTTGGTCATGTGGCTTTTTAAAAAAAGTTGGTGCAAGTAGTTTATTTTGTGACTTTTTAACTGGATTTTGAAGACCATTTTGTGTATCAGATACAAGAGAATCTTGTACAAGATTCAAAGCAAGAGAATTTTTACAACTTTATTCCTTCTTCCAAAATTGCAGCCATTGCTGCAGTTTAACTCAAAATATCAATCCTAAGACACAGAGCTCCTGTGACAAACTTCCAGTACCACTCCCTCTCAAACCTCATTGCAACACCCCCAGAGAGAAATTTCATTTTAGGATCTAATTCTATAGGGTTAACCATTATTTTTAACTCTTTTCATATAGTTCACATGAACTTTGGCAGCCAGTTGGATGTCAAATTTATATACAACTGAAGTTTGCAGATTCCATGTAAAAACAGAGAAATCTGGGACAAATAAAAGCAATTCTTCTTAGCTGCACTCCTTCACTTCATGGCTTTCACCATTCTCCTTCAGTATGACACAGAAGACCTCACTGAGGGGTGGCCTGACAGTCTTGTGAGCTCTTTTCCTAAAAATGTGGGAGCCCCAGCCAGGCTGCAGGAGTACTGGGAGGTTATAAAAGTTTTAGAAACAGCAAGGAGTTTGTTGTCTGCCTAATCTCTCTAATCAAAGTCAGATCCTGGGGCAGAGCTGTTCCCTCAGAAACAAGCACTGGCAGAGGGCCCAAAGCCACGATCCCTGTCAGATTTGGAGATTGCAGTGGTTACTGCCCAGCCTCCCAGTTTTGGTGGAGCTGCTGCCAGAGTTCACAGTCCAGCATGTTCATCCAAAATGCTTTTCTGGTTCAATTCACACTTAGAGGAGTCAGGAAGCAGATCTCTGCCATCTCCCCCGCGGAGCAAAATTCCAGAACAGAGGCAAGCAAACAGCCTGAATTAGCTATGACTGCCCAAAGAGTTCACCAAATCCAATTAAGAATCACCTGAGCCTTAAATACATGAAAAAAACCCACAAAAATCCCATTGCCTGCTTGCTATTTTGCCTTTTCTGTTAAAGGACTAGAATATATTCTGTAAAAGCACACGTGCTGCCCCAAGAAAAGAACTAAACTGTGTATTAAATTCCCCTCAGGCAAGTCTTGAAAGTGTCATCTGTTATCGTTTGGCAGATCGGTGACGCTTCTGCCAGAGAATGACTCAAAGCTCTCACACAGATCAGAACCAATCTAACTTTCAGATGTGCACATTCATCTGCAGCTCCATGATGCTGAGCAGTCAGGACATCATACCCAGCTCCCAGTGACAAACCCCTCGATGAGAGGAGACATCCATAAGGGTGAACACTTGTGCATCAGACTGAGAGCTGGGAACACTCAAGTCTCCCAAAGAAATTATTTCACAACACCAGATTTCTATATAAAACTACTTGGTGGATCAAGTATCTCCCAGAGCATTGTTTCCCAAACTCCTTTTCATTCCTTTCTTCCCCCTCCACGCCCTTCAAGGCATTTTCCAATCCTTTAAAAAGCCCTCAGAGGTTTGTGGGTTCGTGACCTCGTTGGTAACAGTCAGCTTGTGAGGAAGTTCCCAGATTCAGATTCAGATTTCCAGATAGTCAAGGGCAGCAGTGCCTTTCCTCGTGGTGCCCACGTTACCTGGATCCAGCAGCAACTTTGGAGCCATCACGACTAAAGGTGACGTGGTTCACGTGCATGGTGAAACGAGTGAGGATCCCATCTGGAGCCCCCTCAGGAAATGTGTGGATCTGGACAGTGTTGTTGGAGACTGCTGTGATCAGTCTTCCGTTCTGACAACAAAACCAGTCATAAAATCTGTTAGTTAAAACACATTTATGCCATAGGGACAAAAATACTGCTCTGATGTCCCAAATATTTGGTCAGATTAACTTTATTCATTCCAAAAAGGTCTGACAGTAAGAGCAGTAAGGGAAATAGTCTTTAACTTTTTTTTTTCCCTCAAAAAAATACAGGCAAGCATAGTAACTTTAATAATTTATCACTGTAACCAAACTAACTTGCATGCTATTTAGATTCATCTGCTGCAGCATCAGGAGAGGGCACCCTTGCACTGGAATTCTCAGTTAAATGCCACCAGGGAAAGACGAGAAGTTCATGAACTATAGCTCAGTTCTTTGCAGAAAACAGAAGCCAGACGTTTAGTAAAAATTAATTCAGATTTAAAAAATTACAAAACAAGAGAAATAATTATCCCATACTTGGAAAATAATACCTCTTTGGTGACAATACTATTCTTCAGCTGTACAGAGCAGTAAAACCTTAAAATAAATATAAAGAAATGCCTTATTTTCTTTTTTATTGTGTGCATTTTGGGGGGGGAAGGCAGTACTGTGGCTGGGGTTTTTTGTTAAAGTGTCTAAAATTATAGTAAAAATCCTGAAGGTAAAAAAAGCAGCAGTCAGTAGTGAACAAGCTAAAAAAATAAGAGATCAGATTTATTACTCAGATTACAACATCTCAGAGCAG
The DNA here is from genome assembly GCA_013397055.1 of Pachycephala philippinensis. Classification (NCBI taxonomy): domain Eukaryota; kingdom Metazoa; phylum Chordata; class Aves; order Passeriformes; genus Pachycephala; species Pachycephala philippinensis. The sequence goes on from VWZT01015934.1 coordinate 60,683, forward strand.
TCCCTCATGACATTTCATTAATGAAGAGTAATTTTTGAAAAATTATTTCCTGACATTTAAGTCTCCCACTGTTTAAAAATTAAAAAAAAATCCCTCAAAACTAGGAGCACCTTTTTTCAATTTTTCCCAGGATTTTCCCTCATCTATTCTTTAATAGTTTTAGCAATTTCTGGCTCTGCCACTGATTTGCTAAGAGAACCCATTCAAGTCACCTCACTTGGTTTGTGAAAGGATAAGTAATGTGATGAAAATCAACAGCAAAATACTCTAAAAATCAATTATGAAAACAGATTACACAGGTATTGAGGAATAGACACATGAGGTATGTTAAAAGGGACGTAAGAAAGAGGATTCACTTAAGGCAGTAGTTCTGAATAGGATTTCAAATTATAATTCTTATAATGCAATACAAATATGTTAATACTCATTTATTTCTTCTTTCATACTCCTCTCCAAAATCCCAAGTAGTTGAAAAACAATTTTAAAGGTTCCCTTTATCACTGCCAGGTTAAATACACAATATTTGTAGAACTGATGTAGGCTTCTGGAAGTCTTCTCTTCTAAAATTGCCACAAAGACAATATTTTAGGCCCACTATTATTAATGTAATATAACAAAAATTGGACATGAAGGAAATAATGTGACAATTCTCAAGTTAAATACATGAACATGCATCGTAAAAATAATTATTTTCTATTATATAAATCCTCTTCTCACTTTGGGGACACTGGGTCAGAGGCCTCTTTAGGCCAAATAACAATTTTGAGAGTAAAACATCAACCAATTATTAAAAAAAATGTTACTAAACCATTACTCACTTTGTGAAAGCAAGTTTTGATTAATACAGATTATAATTCCTTGGACCTTAACACAGGCCCACATAAAACAACCTCTTGGCTTTCTTCCTAATACTTGATGATCACATCCTATGCTGGGAAACTTCTTGCAACTCACACGGTGAGAAAACACTGAACAACCAAAAAAGTTCACTGCATAATTAGCTTAATCTGCTGGGTTTGTTTCTCAGAAAGGAGATCAAAGTCAGAAATTAATATAACCGAACGTGAAGGAAGAGGAGGGAAAAAAAACATTACAAAAGTTTAGTATAAGGAATAATTCCTCTACAGTTGTGTATGGGGTAGAATGAATTGTCAGAGGTAATTCTTGTTTAATGTTACCCACAGAAGCAGCATCCCTGAGCTGGCAAATTCACAATCTGTAGGAAAATCCACAGCTGCGAGGAGCTGTGTTAACAGCCATACCTTTAGAGCACACGAGTAGGCCTTTTCTCCCACATTAATGGACTTGGGATCATCATCCTCCAGGTTTTCCCAAATCCTGACATCTCCATCACTGCCACAAGTGACAATGCAGCTGTGGAAAGACACAGGATTTGTTAACATCCAGGAATCTGCATCCTTTTTTAAGCATTTGGTTGTAATGCCAAACGAGGCTTTTTGTGGTTTCAAGGGATTGTTACCAGACCATCTCTTATGAACAGTCTTTGCAATGATAATGAACTAAAGAAAGGAACAAAATAATATGGACTTTAACCATACCCATATCCTTTGAGATTATTTTGAGAGGGCTTGGGTTTTTTTTAGTCTACCTTTTAATCTATAAAAAGGAAATACTAAATATATAGTTTATATTTATACATTCAAGAACCAGCACAAGGAAAAGATGAAAAGATAGCAAGCCCAATATTGCATTCCTTCCACTATATTTTTAATTTCTTGGTGCATACATAAACATATTTACACCCACGCTACACTGATTCCTGCTGAAATCTATGAAATCACTCTCACAAAATTTGCATATAGAGTTTTTATATATATAGTACTATATGTATGTAGATATATATATATACATATATGTGGGGACATATATATGCTTACATTTAAGTGATAAATCAATCACTTCTAAACTCAGAGCACCTAAACATGTCATACAGCCAGTTCCCAGCACAGGCAAAACCCAAAGGATTTCTTGGACCATGCCAGGCCATAAATCCATCCCAGTCTCACATAGCAATGGCTGATACAGAAACTTAGATTCTGTATCAGCCATTGATTCAGAAAGGCCTCTAAGATCATCAAGTCCAATAATTCCTACAGCACTGCCAAGGCCACCACTGCCCCATGTCCCCAAGTGCCACATCCACACGGCTTTTAGATCCCTCCAGGGACAGGGACTCCACCACTGCCCTGGGCAGCCTGTGCCAATGACTGACACTCTTTCAGTGACACATTTTTTCCTAATACCAAACTCCTGGGAAGGCATCAGACAGGAACAAGCCCATCCCTCCCTCGGTCTCTAGGAATGGGGCTGTTACCTGCCGGTGTCATCGAAGAAGACATCAGTGTGTCCCTCGGTGTGGCCGTACCGCATCGGCTTCTGCGTTGACGGCATCTTTGCTCCCACCCGTCTGCTTATGGAGGGGAAAAAGAAGAGAAATAACATCGATTAAAAGGAAACACTTCAGGAAGAGCATCAGATGGGGGGACATGGTGAGAGCTGCTGGGACACCCACCCGTTCAACCACCTGTGGGGATGGGGACACGGGGATGGGAGCACTGCCGGGAGGGGAGCATGGGGATGGGGACATTGGTTGGGGACACCGTGGGGATGAGGACATGGGAATGGGGACATTGCTGGGAGCGGGGCACAGAGACGGGAGAGGTGCACACTGTAGGGATGGTAACATCACAGGGATGGGGATATCACGGGNTAGGGGGCATAGAGATGCGAACACCGCAGGGATGGGGGCCCGGGTGACCGAGGCCCGGAGGGGCCTGGCGTGCCGGGGCCTGTCCCTCGCCCATCCCAGGGCAGGCCAGACGAGCCGCCCGCCGCGGCCCCGCAGGGACCTGCGTT
>VWZT01015934.1:63918-83691 GCA_013397055.1 Pachycephala philippinensis
CGGGGTCTCCTGTCACCGGGGAGGTTGGCCTGGGGTCCGCCCTCTGTCGCCGCGGTGCTCGGACCGGGGTCAGCGCTCTGTCCCCCGCGAGGACTCGGTCCGGGGTCTCCTGTCACCGGGAGAGCTCCACCCGGGGTCGGAGCCTTGTCATCGGGGGGACTCGGTTCAGGATCTGCTGTCACCGGGGAGCTCGGCCCGGGGTCTGAGCCGCTGTCAGTGACCGGGGGGCTCAGGCTCTCTGGTCACCGAGGGCTTTCAGTCCGGGGTCTTGTGTCACTTCGGTGCAGGGTCTTTGCTGTGTCACCGGGGGGTTCGGTCCGTTTGCTTCTCCTCCGAAAAGCCCCGTGCCCGATGTATGTATCCTGACACATACGGGGCACATACATTCCCTGTTTTTCCTCCTGTATATGGATTTAATGGCAGCTCCTCAGGAGGCACAGGGACGGCAGGGAAAGCCCAAATGAGGGGCTGTGCCCTTCACCCCCTTTGGGCAGCACCCCCGTAACAGCGGGGGGCTATGCTCGCCCAGCCGCAGGATCAAACCCCTCTGGAGATCGTTACGGTCATTATGGAATTACTCTGGAATTCCAGCCATCCTGATGCGTGTGCGAGGTGGAGCTGACAGCAGTTGTAGTCAGGCAGGTAGCGATTGCACTGCAAAAATCACTAAGCTTTTTGTGGGGTTTTTTTGGCTGAAAAATAGGAAGAAAGCATTGTGGCTGATTTCTTGAAGGATTTAAAAAAATGTTGGAATTGAACATACCTGAAATAAGGAGTTAAAAACCAGAGTTATCTGTTTTCCCTTTATGTAGCCTAAATGATCTGGCCCAATTTATTCCTGCTTCTAAGAAAAAATTGCTTCCAGGCAAAACCCTTTTATCTTCAGTTTTGCTCTGCAGTGGGGTTATTGGTGGTTGGGGTGAGCAAAGTGATTTATTTATATTGGAAATGTGGTTCTCTCTATCACTCACATTCCTGGTAGTTTCATGAATGAATAAGTGACAGGATTACAAAGCAGGCACACTTCTTTCAAAAAAAAAAAAATAGAAATATGGCCAGATTTCATTATTAGACCTCGTGGAAGCTGTGTAGAAACATGTTTTCCATGGGTGTATCCTACATATTTCGGTAAATCGTGATTTCTGGCGAGGATAATGTGTTCTAGAGAAACGATTCAGAGCTGAACTGCTTATCAGATGAGTGGGAAGACCAAGCTATTCCTGCTGCAAGCCGCTGCCTGGGATGGAGACAAATGCCTGTCAAATGTGTTTATTTTTCTTAATCACTTTAATTTTCGGAGGCTCTGATACAAACTGCACCTAAAGTATTTTGCAATATGAAAGCCATTTTACATTCGGTTCTATGTGACAACTCATTTCCTTGTCTGGAGGTGCTGCCTGCTGGAATAACTCTTTGAACAGCATAGGAAAACTGGGGGGAGGTTTTTCAGGGGGTGTCATGATCCCGTGGCCACTTGTCCAAGGGACTGCAGGCCCTGTGGCTTTGTCACGTCCGAAGTGACACGGCACCGAATGCAAAGTTATACTTTAAATCCGGTTGGGAACTCAGCCTGCTGCTGGCTTGATTAATAGGTGTGAGTGGCTGCGAGCAGGGCGGGAGCCGGGAATCGCTGCTCTCCTGCTCGGTTTCTGGGTGGAGCACGGAGTGTTGGTCATGGACCATAAAGCTTTCACTGATTTAGTGCTGGAGAGGCGGCTGCGGTTTGCCAAGCGCTGCCTGCATCTCTCCTGCCACACAAGAGCAGAGCTTCATTAGGGCAGGAGATAGGAGCAGCCCTCACCTTTGGCACCTGCTGCCAGCTCGGTTCCACCTCCTGGGAGTGAATAAAATATCCCCCGTGTTGGGGTTTGCTGGGCATGAGCCCCCTCCTCCTACAGTTCTGGGGATAAATCAAGTGTGTTTCCAAGGAAGAAATATTTAGGTTGCCAATGGTACCTTTAGAAAGTCTTTTTCTTTTGTCTTTATGTGTGATAATTGCTTTAATTTGCTGGAAAGGCCTCTGGAGTCAAGCTTAGGTATTTTTGGATGGTATCATAAATCAAAGTAAAGCCAAAACTGAAGAAAAATAATTTAAGACAGAGGAATTGAGATTTATTGTTACCCTTAATAGGTTGGGAAGGTCAGGTTTTAAAATGTGCTCTTGTGGCCAAAATCTGATCGGGTGAAATTAATGAAAGCAGCTTGTGACCGGTGAGATTTTGTTTTAAAATAACTTTTATGGAAGTTATGAAAGAAAAAGTACTCCAGTTTATTGCAGCTTGCTCTTCTCTCTCAGGATTTTATCAGCTCTACAAAATCAACTTCCATAACAATTCCAAAATTGATTCATTGTTCTTTGCGAGTCTTCTTTTGTTGTTTAATTAGAGGCACAATACAGCATCGCTTTGTGTGCTTGAACAGAAAACTTTCCACGTACTTCCTGCCCTAGAAGGGTTGTGCAGCGTGGGAGCACCAGAGAGGTGGTGGGACCTTCATCCTGGGAGGTTTTCAGGACATGGCCAGGCCATGCCATGGCTCCCCTGAGCCCACGCTGGCAACAGTCCCACTCCAAGTGGGAGGTTGGGCTGGAGACCCCCCACCATCTGCTCCTTCTTTATACAGAAAGGGAAGCAGCTTGATGAAGAGGACTGTTGGGCTAGAGGCAAGGATCCAGCAGCTCAAGACATAAGTATGTGGTTAAAGCAGTTCAGTATTCAAGTATTTATTGAATAAATAAAAAAAAAGGCTGTCTACATTTATGGTTTTGATTCTCCTATTGGCATTATTGATTAGACATATGGTGAGGCTGTCACTGTCTTATCACAGCTGTGGGTTGTGCACAGCAGCCTACCCCTGGTTAGGAGGGAATATTGTTATCCCTCCAAACAGCAACTGGATATTGCTGTTAGTCTGGGCTTGAAGTCTCAGGGTTGAGGCATCGGCTCGTGAAAGAAAAAGCATCTTGTCTGCAGACAAGAGAGAGGAACCTCTGAAGGAGGGAGCTGGGCACAGCACAAAACCAACAGCAAAAGCCACCCAGCTCTCTGCCTGTCCTCAGGGACTGTAGCTGTGACAGTGTTGGGTAACCTTGGACTACCAGCCGGGTCCCACGGCCCGAAGTGAACTCTGCTCATCCCCGCATGTGTCTTTATGTTTGCTGTTTCCTTAGGGGAAAGGGTTTCCAGCATAAGGGTTTTGTCAATCCTGCCATCATCGTAGATGCCTGGGGTGTCCCCGTGCAGGACAAGGCTTTTGCAGGCAGGACACTCATTATTTCTCCCAAAAGGAGCTCAGAACTGATGCGTGTGAGCTGCACAGCGCTGGACTCCTCCATTTAACCTTCCCCTCTAGGGAAAAGTACACTCTGTGTTCCCTCTCTTTTATCCTTGCCCTCCTGTCCTGCTCTTCCAGCAGCGCTCCAGCCGTTAATGGAAGTACGTGGCATTTCCCTCGGACGCTGCAGTGAAAGGAAGAGCTGGTTTAGATGGATGGCCCGAAGTGGTAATAGAGCTCTGAATGCCTCCCCTGCCCTTTATGCCTTTTTCTTTCTGACACTGTAATTATTTTTGGTCCCCGTGTTATTGGTGGGGCTGTGAATCACTGATCCAGAAGGGTAGGAAGGTGTGATCCCTTGCTGTAATGCCGAGCAGTGGGATTCGGGAGGCAGCTCTCCCGCAGCACACGTTTGTAACACACGGTCAAGTTCAAACCTGGCTTTAGTAGGATGACATCCCTTTTTTCTTCATTTGTTCCCTGCTCTTTTCACAGCTCTACTGTTCTGTCTGATTAGCAATTCCTGCTCTGACGTGGCAGAACTGGCGCCTGGGTTCCAGCAGCCCTTCAAACCCCAGGGAAGCAGCTCTGGCTAATGGTGCATGGCTTTGCAGCATCACGTGCTGCTTCCCCAGCTTCAGTTTCAGGGTTCAGGTACCACTAATGATTCACGACAGGAGAAAGGTACAAAGGAGAAGGTGGCTTTACAGTTCAATACAACAGCAACCCAGAAATTCCATAAAAGCCCAAGCTTCTTTCAGTGGGAAGGCTGAAGTTAGGAGATAACAGGCACTTCTGGGTTTTGTATGTTTAGCAGTTTTTAATTAAAAGCCCATATTCTGCATGTTCTTATTCCTTGTATGGGCTGGGTGAGCAGAATGAGATAATTGAAGGTTTCAAAAGCAATTACAAACTGTCGTATCCTAATTTTTAAGTACTTGACTTTGCAACCTCAGTGATATCTCTCTGTCCAATTAAAAATCCCATATATAGACAGTTAATGTATTTTACTACAGGCTGCATCTAAAAACTTTTTGTCTTCAGTGACTTCAGATTATCACCAGATTAAATGAGATTGCTTTTTTTCCCTCTTTTTTTTTAACTGTGGAGGAAATTCAGTGCTCTACTCTAGGTATTTCTGGATGAAAAATATCAACGTTCCAAAAGCAATCAATGAATCCTGCTCTAAATAAAGATGTTTTGAGTCTCATACACAAATGTTGCCTTTCTCCTGTCTTCATTGTGTCTTGCCATGCTTTCACTGAAAAGCAATTTGCAAAACCCTGAGATGAAAAACAAATCTTTAGTTTAATCTTTGATTTGTAACTGCTGGAATATGGACCTTTCCTGTGATTCCTCTTGGTACCAGGGAGGTGAAATTCATCTGCGTTGCTCTACTGCCATTTTTGTTGCCAGCATATTTCCCGTATTGAACCTACCTTACCATCATTCTACATTTCTGCATCTCTTCCCTTCCCCTGCCTTTTCCTTTCCCCCACAGCTCTCGGGTCTGTGGGTTTTAAATAAGGAATGCAATGTGAAAAATTCCTGGGTGAAAGTTCCATCTGGGATGCATTTGGCCCACAGATTGCATGTGAGCCTTTTGGCAAGGCTGTCTTGTTCTTTTACTGAAAGCAGAGGCTCGAACTCAGCCTGCGCAGCCCCGGGGGACTGCAGAGAGGTTGTGTCATGCTGGCTAATCCTGATGATGAGAATGGATTGAATGGAGAGAGGAAGTGGATGCCCTTTTCTTTTCCTGCTTAGTATTTACCATGTCAATTAGTTGTAAAAAAATCCAAAACCCCAAAACAACACAACAGAAAAACCCACAGCCAAAAAAAACCCCTCCAGTGCAACAGAGAAGTTGTGCATGGTTTTGGTGCAGAAGCATCACAGAACCATAGAATATCCTGGTCATGATAAGTGCTGGGAAATATTTCTACATCCTGCCATGCCTCAGGGGGGGGTATAGCATCCATACCATATTGCTATCTATGTATCTTGAAGAAATCCTGCTCCACTTTCAACTGAGTAATCAAAAGAGGATTTTTTTCATCTTTTTTTCAAAGTGCAGCAGTCAAAAGGAAACCTCTTATCTATTTGAGAATTCAATATACCTTCGGAAACAAAAGAAAATGAAATCAGCAACCGTAGGTCTCAAAGCAACACTGATTTTAATAATGTGAACTTCCTTCTCTAATGAGTAATAAGCACTTCCATCTTTCACGGCCTTTTAAAATTGCTTTTAGTAAGGGGCTGGATTGTTTTAATCCTTTTCAGTATGTAAAGCCCCAGATATTTCAATCCCTTAGGGCCTCAGTATTTCCTAGCTCCCTTCCTTTGAAAAGGCAGAGGAAAACAGCTTTCAGAAACTGACAGAATCTGTGACTGATAAAATTTAGGTTTGTTTTTTTTTTTTATCCCGAAAGTGACCCAAAAGTGTCAGTTAAGAAAAAGATCTCTGGCATCCCACCCTGTGGATTAGTAGCAAACAGGCATATCATCTAGGTACAGTAGCTCTTTGTACTCTGACCTACTTGTTTCTGTTCTGGTTTGTTCCTTCTTGAAAGGTTATTTGGAAGAGAGGCAGAATTTGCTCCATAAACAGCTAAAGCAGTATCACCTGCCCCGGGAAGGGTTTCCTTTTGAAATGGGCTCTGGCACAATGGGGTTGCCAACACCTAAAACATTCTGCTCTGCTGCATAGTCACAATGGAAACTCAACAAATATGTTAAGATAGCTTTTTCTGCAGGATGCTTTTCCCGAGGAAGGGTTAAGAGAGCTTTGTCTGGGATCAGGCTGGTATTTGTGGGGTGTGCTACTGAATTCACCCCAATCACACGATTTTTACATGGTCAGCAATTAATGTCACTGTTGTCCTGTATCCACCAGCACTGCTGTTAATTGAGCTGTGTTCTCTTTTTCCTTAGATATTTCCAGAAAGTGCCTCGAGGAAGCTTCCTTATGTAGAAAAACCCCACAAGAAACACAGTGTGTGCTTCCTGGCAACTTGTGAAGCAAAGCTGTCACAATGGCAGAAAACAAGGACAGCAGCGCGAAAAACGCGGATGTGAGGCCCAAAAGCAGCCGGAGCAGGAGCGCAGACAGAAAGGATGGGTATGTCTGGAGTGGAAAGAAGCTTTCCTGGTCCAAGAAGAGTGAGCATTGTCCTGATGCCGAAACTGCAAGTGCTGCAGGAAGGTCGGGGACTAATTTAAGGAGCCAAGAGAGGAAATACAGCTGCTCGTCCATCGAGCTGGATCTAGACCGGTCCTGTGGCCACAGGTTTTTAGGCCGGTCTCTCAAACAGAAGCTGCAGGATGCTGTGGGTCAGTGCTTTCCCATAAAGAACTGCAGCAGCCGGCACGCCTCGGGACTGCCATCTAAAAGGAAAATCCATATCAGTGAGCTGATGCTGGATAAGTGTCCTTTCCCTCCGCGCTCGGAGCTGGCTTTTCGGTGGCACTTGATCAAAAGGCACACGGCCCCTATAAGTCCAAAGGCAGAAGAATGGATAATTGCTGATTTGTCCCAGCACGAGGAAAGGGAGGATCAGCTGCGAGACGAGGAGATTGCCAATGGGGGAATGGACTCTCCCTCCCAGTCCTGTGACTTCACCGACAGCAGTTCCTCTCGGGGTGACCCGAGGCCTGAGCTGGTGACGGGTAAGGTGGCGAGGAGCAGTAGGGATGAGAGTGACATGGACTCCGATGATGAAGTCATAACTCTGTGCACAAGTTCTCGAAAACGAAACAAGCCCAAGTGGGAAACGGATGACGAGCTGCTACGGATGGAAACGCCTCCGAAATACCATACCCAGATTGATTATGTCCACTGCCTAGTGCCAGACCTCCTCCAGATCAATAACAATCCCTGCTACTGGGGAGTCATGGATAAATATGCAGCTGAGGCGCTGCTGGAAGGAAAGCCAGAGGGAACGTTCCTGTTGCGAGACTCTGCCCAGGAAGACTATTTGTTTTCCGTGAGCTTCAGGCGCTACAGTCGTTCCCTCCATGCCCGGATAGAGCAGTGGAATCACAACTTCAGCTTTGATGCCCATGATCCCTGTGTCTTCCATTCTCCTGACATCACGGGACTCCTAGAACACTACAAAGATCCAAGTTCCTGTATGTTCTTTGAACCACTTTTATCCACTCCCCTGAACAGGACCTTTCCCTTCTCTCTCCAGCATATATGTAGAACGGTTATTTGCAACTGCACGACTTATGATGGTATCGATGCACTCCCCATTCCTCCCTCGGTGAAGCTGTATCTGAAGGAATATCATTATAAGTCAAAAGTTAGAGTGCTCAGGATTGATGTGCCAGAGCAGCAAAGCTAGAAAATATTTTTGTGAAAGAAATTGTCTCCAAACAGACAATAATAGTATGTTCAATCTCTTTTCCTTCTAGGTTTTTTTTTAATAGCGACTTGATTATTTTTTCTTCTTCTGCATATTATTTACCACCCAAACTAGTCTCTGTTTAAATGTACTTTTGAGTCTTCACAGCTCTTTTTTAGAAATTATATTCATTGTGGGCTTTTGGTACTGGCTAGAGTTTTATGGAATTCCAGGTAGGCTTTCTGGTATTTCTATAGATGGATAGTCGTTAGATCTAAAACCCCCTGAAAATCAGTTTTGAACTTGGTCTGTCTTTTCTATTGTAGTTGACATGTGTTGCTGACATGATTGAAATAATGCACTGTTAACTAAAGATTGACTCATCTGTATTTTCTGCATTTCTTTTAAAATGAGTGCTCTAGCCTCTGTGTGTGTGTGTCTGTCCGTCCCTATCCACTGCAGTAAATTTGTCAGTCTATTTCTAACATTACTATTCCGAGCAAAATGAAGTTTGAAAGAGGATATGATCTTTCTATAAATACATCAGGGGACTAAATACCAGGGAGAGGAAAAACAATTCAAGTTAAGGACAACACTCAGTGCAGGAACAAACATGTATAAACTGGTCCTGAAAAGATTTTGGTTGGAGAGGAGGAAGACTCGTTGTCGTCAGGGCAGCGGGGTTCTGGAAGAGCTTTTCATTTTGTATAATAGCAGTAAAAAGCAAACTGCTCATAAACTGGGATTTGATCAGTGTCTGGAAGAGATAATCATGTAGTTACTTATGATAGATGGGGCTTGGACTTGGGAACTCTGTTTCTGTGTTACTATAGCATTATATGAAATACCCAGTTTTTGCTGTAGGAGCTGCCGCTGCTTAAATGATAAAGCACAGGGTGGGAGGGTGGGAAGGAAGATATTTCCTTAAAAATCTGCATATTTAACTACCTGATTCTGCATGGTTGAGCCTGAGGTGATGGTGAATAACTTTCCTACTTTGTTAGTAGGGGTGCTGGTTGTTTTAATAAGCATAGTTAAAAAGGAAAAAAAGTCTGCTGATTTTTCTTGCAATGTGAAGCATTCGCTCAGATGGCTTCCTGCCAAATTCCATGTACGGGAAAACCATGCATGGATAATGCCCCTAAAAGCATTACTTACATTACATGGATAGGCAGATCTGCTGCTGAGTTGTTGGTGGAATCCCACTGAGATTCAGTGGATGTGGGTTCAGGCAGGAAACTCCCGGCTGGCCTTGGGGTGCAGCTCCAGGAGGTGCAGCGGTGACCTGCAGTTCTGTTCCCTGGATGTGCTTTATCTCCCCTCCCAAACTGGGCCAGGAACTCCTCTGCCAAAAGAATGTGAGATGGTGTAATTGTAACTCCAACAACCACATTGTTTCCTCTCCTTTGATCCCAGGGAGCCTTTGTATCCTCTCAAAATGCTTTTGAAACTGAGCCCCAAGCCTGCCGAATTACAAATGTGTTTAATTTCATGCATGTGGAGGATCCTATCAAAAAATCAGCAATGACCTGTGGGTGAGGTTATCACAGAATGGTTGGGGTTGGAAGGGAGCTCTGGAGATATTCTAGTCCAACTCCCCTGCTCAAGTGTCTCCAGAGAAGGAGACTCCACAACCTGTCTGAGCAATCTGTCCCAGGCCTCCATCACCCTCACAGTAAAGAGCTTTTTCCTCATATTCAGGTGGAACTTCCTGTGTTTCAGTTTGTGCCTGTTGCTCCTTGTCCTGTCTCAGGGCACCGCTAGAAAGAGTCTGTTCCCATCCTGCTGACACCTGCCCTTAAGGTGTTTGTATGGATTCATTGGTTCCCCTCTCAGCTGTCTCCTCTCCAGAGCTGAGGCCCAGCTCCGTCAGCCTTTCCTCATAGGAGAGATGCTCCAGTCCCCTCACCACCTTCACAGCCCCTCCACTGGGCCCACTCCAGTAATTCCTTGTATTTCTCATACTAAACAGCCCAGAACTGGACACAGCAATCCCAGCTGAGCCCTCAGCAGGGCTCAGGAGAGGGGCAGGATCACCTCCGTCGACCTGCTGGCCACGCTTTCCCTCATGCAGCCCTGGATACCATCAGCTTTCTTGGCCACAAGGACACAGTGCTGGCTCACCCCAGGTCCCTCTCTGCAGCCCCCAGCCTGGACTGGTACATGGGGTTATTCTTCCCCAGTTTAGGGGGACCCTGCTTGAACTTCCTTAGGTTCCTCCCTGCCCATCTCTCCAGCCTGTCTGGGCCTGGCTGAGTGTCAGCACAGCCTGCTGGTGTGTCAGCCACTCCTCCCAGTTCTGCATCACCAGCAAACCTGCTGAGGGTACACTCTGTCCCTTCATCCAGCGTGGTGAATAAGCTGAACAAGACTGGAGCCATCACTGATCCCTTGGGAATCTGTGTGCAGGCAAGGAGCAGGAGAGCACAGTGCTGTAGAGTCTTGCTCCAAGATCATAGACTCAGACTAAGCAATACTCCTATTTGAATCTTTTAATTTCACCTTGTATAGAATCCTATGGATTTGTGGACATCAAATCTATCCTGCAAGGTGGCTGTTCAGGAGTTACCAAGGAAGCTTTGCCATGCAACTCCACCAAGGACCTGCCACCCTGCCCTTACCCCCAACCTGAGCAGATAAAACCCTTTCCACTGAGCTCCTGCCACTGTAATGATGTAAACAGATTTCCAGGGACATCTGCCTAGAGACCAGCCCGTTTGTTTTCACTGGGTTTTAAATAGGTTTGGAACCAAAGTCTCCAGGGAGAAAATGCTAACACATCAATCCATGGCATCGCACATGGCTGAACGCGCTCCGGGACGAATTCTCAGCTGCTATAAATCAGCGTGGCTTTATTGATACACTTAGAGTGGCTTATCCCAGCTGAGATCCTCCCTCCTCCATATCCAAATGGAATTGTGGGACTGATGTCAGAAAAATTACCCTGGTTTTTTCTGTAATTTTTTATCTTGTGCTGCTTCCATTCATTGCCTTTTGCATAAACTGTGTTTTATCGAGGACAGCTTTATATTGCTAAGTCTCTTTTTCACCCTATCACTGCCACTTTCCAGGTACAACATAGGGATCATCATTGCTCTGCTCTTGTCCACTGTGCCCATCACAGTGGGATGGTGGGCTGGGATTTGGGTGGCTGCGGTATGAAGGAAGAGCACCTGGTTCAAGATCTGGAGTGACGTCAGAGATATTTACAATCTGCTTGATTAATATTCTCTTTCAGAAACTCCTAATTAGGGCAAAAAGCTCATGATTTTAGATAGGGATTAGCATTATTTTATGGCAGGACCATAAAAACTAGATTTTGACCAAAAGTTGTACTTCAGAAGTTAGTGAAGGCCACTGTCCTTTTCAAAATCAGCAAAGATTTTGTCCCTTCAAAATGAATGGCCAGGAGAGAACCTTTTTTGGGGTATCATTCCCCAACACACTGCATTTCAGTGTCATTCTGCATGCAGCCTACATTGTTTTGACATGAGTTGATGCATCACTTACCCCAAAAACATCTTGAGCACTCCAAATTTAGGAGACCTATATAATACAGCAGTAGGGGGAAGAAGGTGTGGCACATAAAAATAGTGCCTTTGGACTGTGGGGCAGTTAATTGCATTAGTTAGAGAAATCATATGTGGAAAGTATTTAAATGGGATTTTGTCAAAGTTCCTGCTATTTTTTCCTGGTTTGTTTGTCCACCTGTGTGACATTTGTCCCTAACAACACTGAGTTGTGTTACACATGCAGTCTGTGGAAGATCCATGGCATGAGCTGTACATGTTTCATGAAACAGAAGAACTCAAAAGTTCTATTTGTTTAAATCCATTTACCTTTTTTCTCTTCTTTCCCTCTCTTTTTTAAATAAACCTGGTAGAACTGGTTTTACAATATGCCAAGAACTGTCACCCTAAAGTTTTCCTCCCACTGCTGTCATTAACAGTCCTACCAGTGCTGCTCATTCCAAGACCACTTTAGAACACCTTGACCCAAAGATAACTAAGCCTTGCATTCAGTTTTGAAACCTTCTTAAAAATTAGCCTCAAAAACAGGGTAAGGACTTTCATTTCCTAGAATCACAGAATCCCAGAACGGTTTGGGTTGGAAGGGACCTTACAGATCATCCAGTTTCAACCCCTGCCATGGGCAGGGACACTTTTCACTATCCCAGGTTGCTCCAAATCCCATCCAACCTGGCCTTGGGCACTTCCCAGGATGGGGAGTCCACAGCCTCTCTTCTCAGCCCAAACTCTGCCAAGACAGAAATCCCACAATCTTCAGGATGAAGATTTAAAGTGGAACAAGGAAGGGTGCAGAGAAGTGCCAAAACCCATGTGTTCAAGACTATGCAGCAGGCCAGTGGTTGAGCAAAGTCATAATCCAGAGATGACCCTGGCCATAGCTCCCCTGTTTTGGGGCACCCAACCAGCTTTGCATCAGGAATTGTATCTGCAAGATGTGCTTTGAATTGTTTTGAAGGTTGTCCCATAGCAGGACAGTGGAAACAGAGTGTATTGAATTGGTGTGAACAGCTTCTGGTAAAAAAAAAGATCTGATTTTCATAAATTATTTTGATATAAGGGGGGAAAAAATGGTCAGACTCTTGATGCAAGCTGGGCAAACTACATATACATGTTATTTTTACAGGATGGTTTAGAAAAAAATTAAACACTCTTTCCATTAATTGTGTCCTCTGCAGTTTGCTTTAGCCTGGAATGACTTTTTGCAGCTCTGTAACGATGTCCCTCATTGGCCCGGGGCCGTCGATACAGAGCGACTTCAGCTCCAGCAGAATCATTGATGGGCTTGGGGTAGTTTGTGTGTCTGATAATTGGGAATACACATTTCTTCTCGATTTTCCTATTCTCAGCGTTTGTCTTGATGAAATCCAGGGTGTATTGGATACGTGTATCTATAGCAGCACATCCAGCTTTAAAAAAAAACAACAAACCAACAAATTATCATGATTTAAATGCTTTCCTTTTAAAGATGCTGGTGGGCTTACAATATAAAGAAGAAATCCTTGTATGATGCAGTCATACAGGGCCTTGCTATAAAATTGACATGCTCTTAAATAATTAAAAACGGGGATACTTTAATTTTGAAAAAGGATGCTGGAGGAAGGAGGTTAAAGGAAGCTTTTAGTCAGATCCAAGGTTAGATTTATTGATCTAGTGATCAATCCCTTTCTCTTTCCTGAATTTAAAGCTAATGGGAGACTGTGGTCAGAGATGAGTGGCTTTTAGTTAAGGTTTTTGACTCTTATAAATAATACAACAAATGTCCTAGTAAGTAATAAGAAATAAGATACTCGCTCATTCTTTTTAAATAGAACAAACGTGGCAAACAAGACTCAGCTGTAATTTTTGAAGTCATTTATTAGACAAATTGCTCTTCTCTACTTCTTTTACAAGAGAGACATAAACCATTATATTATTTATTCATGAATCATAGCCATTAAGATGATAAATCAAATTATCAGCTTCCTGTCTCTCTTCAGTTTTAATCATTTTTTATAGTTCATGCACTATAAAGACAGCTTCCTTCCTATGAAACAAGAGACCTTCAGAGACCTTTTTATTGTAAACGTACATTTCCTTCCCATTTTTAAGTATATCCTAGTGATTTTCCCTGTCAATTTTATCTGCAATAAAAATCCAATAAGGAACTTGTTCATTGATTCAATATAGCAAAGCTAGCTATGAAGTAAGTGATTTTGGTTAACCTCTGAAACAACGGAGCACTGGAAAATGCAGTTAGAGGACTTTTTCTGCCACCCCTAAATGTGAATGGTGGCATCATATATTTAATAGAGAGAAATATTTAATAGAGAGACATCTTGACACAAGCTCACCTACTGATAGTCAGACCCCTCACAAAGGGTTTAATGTGATCTCTGCAGTAGTATCACTTTTATAATGCATTTAAGCTTCTTTTTTCTGCTCTATTCGCACAGCCAGCACGTCTTCGCCTCTGCCCATGAGGTGGGAGAGCTGAGGCTGCTGTGTGTGAGCTGAGATGGTTTCACACATCCTCTCTTCCCTCACTTTCCGCCTGCCTCTGTCTGGCCCGGCATCCCGACGAGCCGCACGTGATGGGCTGTGGGTGGAGGAGTGTCCATTCAGAAGGAAATGCACATTGATTTCCATCCCCAACAGCGGCAGCCAACTGGTTTTAAACTTGATCCTCCTTGTTAAAGGATATTCCTTGCTCAGGAAGCACCGATGAGGTCAGAGGTACCGAGGGTGGAAGAGGAGCCTCTGCAACACTCATCCGTGCTGCAATGTAAAAATCAATACTTGTTTACTCAACTCTATGAATAATAGAGTTTTGAACGTAAATATATAATTTATGCATCTGAAATCTATAGCGTGGGGCTGGCGGGAGGTGCAATAACTTCCCTATATCCCTTTTAAAAATCCCCTGGGTGTCTGGGCGATGCGTTATCTGGACAAAACACATCCTCAGCCCAGCCTCCCCACAGGCAGGTCATTGAAAACATCTTCCTGCGGGAATCCTGTAGGAATGACTGCCAAGTGCCCCATGGATGGCCTTGTGTGGGTATTCCAGACATTTTATTGCTGGGGAGAATCCCTTGAACGGTGTTGGTTTGGGACCAGTCTGAGGGATGCCTGCATCAAGCACAGCTCCCCTGGTTGCCACAACAAGATCAGAGGCTGGAGCAGCTCTCCTGTGAGGAAAGGCTGAGAGAACTGGAATTGTTCAGCTTGGAAAATAGAAGGCTTCAGGGTGACCTAATTGTGGCCTTCCAGTACCTGAAGGAAGCTGACAAGAAACATGGAGAGGGACTTTTTACAGGAGCATGGAGTGACAGGACAAGGGGGAGCGGATTCAAACTGACAGAGAGTAGGTTTAGATGAGGTATTAGGATGAAACTCTTCCCTGTGAGGGTGGGGAGACCCTGGCACAGGGTGCCCAGAGAAGCTGTGGCTGGCCCATCCCTGGAAGTGTCCCAGGCCAGGTTGGACAGGGCTTGGAGCACCCTGGGATAGGGAAGGTGTCTCTGCTCACGGCAGGGAGTGGAATGTTAGGATCTTTAAGGTCCCTTCCAGCCTCAACCATTCCATGATTCTGTGAGGAACATTCCCACAACATAATTACCATCATTTCCCAGGAAGGATGTCTGGCCTGTGTAGAAGGCCAAAGCCAGAGTCCCCCTGCTAAAGCTGGTCCTTGGGAATATGGATCCCTCTTCCCTGTCCTCTTGTTATTCCTGTGATTTTGCATATTGAAATGATGCAGCAGAAAAAACACTGGGCCCGTGTTACGTCCTATAATCCAACATTGCTGGGAAGTGCCAACTTAAAGATTTGAATCCAGATTCAAGGTAGGAGACCCTTTGGCTATCTAGGAGCTCTTCCATCTTATTTTCCTTACTTTTATTATTAATTCTTTGAGGGAAAAAAGCCTTAGTTATTTCTTAAGCCTGATGTTGAGCCACTAGCTCAGAGCATCTCTAGAGTTTGTCTCACTCAGCTGAACAGGTTCATTGCCAGACCTTTTATTTTTAATGTGTGTCAATTGGACTAGACCACAGTCCATGGCTTGTGCTAACGTGGGGTTTTTTTGTTCAGGAAAAGGCTGGGTTTGTCCTTCCTAGCAGTTACATGATTGTATTTCTAGGTCAGGTCTTTATGTGTAGCCAAATGAAGTTTCAAATTGGACAAAACACCTAGTAAGGGTCTTGATGCTTGATGCTGTTATGATTAGAAAGTTGTCTGATCAAATTTTGTTTCCAATTAAAAAAAATTGGATTAGCTTTCAGACTGAGACCTTCGCTGTTATTTTTAGTCTACAACTAATGAACCCCTGAAAATAGAGTGTATAATGAAAATACGGTGATTGGTTCTGCTGGGATGGTTGAGAAAATACATTAGCAGATCAGAAAGGGTAATAAATCTTCCGTCACAACCTTCCTCATTAAACTAGATAATTTGAAATTGCCTCTGGTGTATTAAACAGTTCATTATTTTGAGGGGAGCAACACACAAGACAAAAGAGTTGTGTTCCTTTAATTGATATCCAAAGCCTGGAAAAGAAAAAAATTAAGCAAATTTAGTCAAGAATAATCAATCTGGGCACTGGCTGTGTTGTTCAGAGCCATCCAAAACTTCTCATCCTCTGACTCAGGGGAAGGAGGAAAGGTCTCTATGAACACTGGGACAGTGAAAAGGGAGTAGCTCTATTAAATATGACATTTGCACAGTCGCAAAATCAGGTAATTTCTATTTTGTGGATATTTTTTGGATGGTTTTAGCATATTAGAAATTAATCCACCCACACACCCCCAAACCTAATTTCTTTATCAGCATTGTAGTATTATTCCAGAAGGCTCTCATGCAACAAACATACAAAGGGTGCTGTCAGCCCGAGGGAAGGGTGTCTGCAGGAGCAGGAAGGATAACCAGACTGGGATAAAGAGGAGCAAGAGAGGGGAACTGGGGTAACAGCTGGAGCAAGGAAAAAAGCCAGTGCTGGGGTGCGAGAGAGCCTGTTCCCTGTGGGGCTGGCTGTGACCTCGCAGCACTGGGAATGGCAACCTCCACCCTGGTGGTTTTTTGACATCTTTGACCTGGCAAGCTGGAAGATGAGGATGAGCTGAAGGCTGTTCTTGTCCCTCTCTTTACAGCAGAACCTCTGGCATCGGACTGGGAGCTGCCTGAGATGTCGCCGCCGCCAAGGTACCGCAGGGTTGGCCACGGGGACATCCTGTCATTTTCACACTCCTGTCATTTTTATACTCTCCAAGACAAATTATATCCCAGTGTGATGCTGCTGGCTCTGGTATCCTTGTACACCAGGAACCTTGGTCCTGTGCCCAAGGAGAGGGCACAAGTGAAGGGGAAATAGGAGAATATTTTATTGGGGAAGATATGGCCGAGGTGGACACCGAGTGGGAGGGTGTGAGTTGGAGCACTCAGCCAGATGACACACTTTGTTGTCTCACTAAGAACACACACATTTATTAAGGTAAGATTCTAAAAAGTTCCCTGTTTGAGCAAAAGCCTCTCCCCAAGTCTTCCCCTCCTCCAAAGGAGTTTAAAAAAAAAAAAAATCAGCTCTCCTCCCCTTCCCAGCCAGCCTTCCTCACACATGAGCAATGCCTGGTTTCTGCTGGATATTCCCTCCTGACAGGATCTTCTGCTACCACAGGTATGATCTGTTGGTACAAATTACCTGAGTGGGCGGCAGATTCTTGGCTAGACAAAAGGCCAGCCAAGGAATAAAAGGATCCTTTCTTTCACAAGGAGCAGGGAGGATGCACGGAATACTTTGATATTGTGCTTCGTATAATAGCAAAAGCATAAGGAAATAATCCCTTGCCTTATCTGATGCGCTCCTTTTATTGATTCCAGACAGGCAGGATTATTGAGGGGGAAAGGAAGGGGAGGAAGGAGAAGATGGAAGGAGGAGGCAGGGAAATTGAGGAACCGGAGTCACCTCTTTCCAAGGGCTTCCCAAGCTATGAGTTGTGTCCCTGCTCTGTAATCTTCTGTCCTCCTTCCCCTGGCCTGTACTCCTCATTATTTTGATACCCACACACTGTCATCAAACGCAACTCCCAAAAGCACACTTTGGAACTTTGTTTGCCAAATGTTTGGCCATGTTAGGGTGGAAATTATTTCAGATAAATTCATTCAGCACTTTATGAGCTAAAAATGGCACATTTGTTAGCACACAAATAACATATGGCATTAGTAAATGAAATCTAATACTGTAACAGCTGAAATCACAAGTGGGGCTTACCCACCTTAACCTGAAATGCTCAGTGGGAGGGAGTAAAGCAAAAAAAATTATGTACACTCCCCTCCATTGCCCGCTGGCTGGAGCGCTGTCATGAGCATCCAAAATTCCTTCTTGTACTCTAATACAAGACTTACTTGGTTTTCTCTAAAAGCAGAACACGTGCATGGCCACGCCAGGCTGGGCCAAAAGTCCATGTGGACGAGTCCTCTGTATCCCACAGTGGCCACAAATGAAGGCTCAAGGAAGAGGAGCTCAGGCAGTGGCCAGCCCAATTTATCAATGTGTGCTTTACTCATCTCAAAATAAAAATAAGCATTATTGTTTGAAGTTTTTTTTTAATGAAACACTGAATTCTTGCACTGGACAATGCTCTCAGGCACGTGGTGGGATTCTTGGGGCTGTCCTGTGCAGGGCCAGGAGCTGGACTCGATGATCCTTTTGTGTCCCTTCCAGCTCAGGATATTCTGTGATTCTGTGATTCTGGATTTATGGGTTAAATGTTATAATGTGTCTGAATTTCTGTCAGTAGGGAGAGTCATTGCAAACAACTGACTGCAAATCAGTGAGTGAATGAGAGTGGATCTCCACAAAAGCGCACTTAATCCATTTGCTAATTACAGCTCGTTTTCAATTATGAAAATACATTTCAGCACAGATGTAATACATACATTGCCTAAAAGAAAAGTAATTTCTAGCAGTAGCAGACCTAACCTCGGTGAATTCTTTGCTGAGGGAAAGGAAAGAGTCCTCTCATTTTTTACTGTGCTTCAGCATAATGGTTTTGCTGGAGACTGATCCTGCAATCCTTGCTCCTACCTATGTGTGCTTCAGAACCAATGTGTGTGATCAGGAGCTATCCAGAAGTTTAAAGAGCACTGCACTGGTTGTTTTTACCTCCTGTTACTTCATTAAATCCGCGGTTCAAGCTGGGGGAAGGCCTCCTGTTTGGGGAGTTGGTCCTCTCTGCTATTTTGGCAGCATACCTTGTTGTTTTCCCAGATTGTGTTTAGCTGAAGTAGCGCCGAGGGAAGGAGTGTGACACGGCCCCGAACAAGACTGGTTTCCTCAGGTCACCAGCCGGCCTGGGCGCTGTGACACCGGGCTGGAATATCACCGAGGAAGTGTTATTCATGTTCTTTGTGTTGCAATGGGCGCTCGGTGCCGCCGACCCCGAAACCAAACCAAGGAGATGCTCCACGTCCCGAAGAAATTCAGAATGGGAAACAATAGATGGCTCCAGGAGCGGCGGTGGAGGCGGCCGGGCTCTGCAGCAGTGCATTAACCAAGGCCGGGGCTGCAGTCATGGGATGGGGAATCAAAGGACGGGAATTTCCCAGAAGAGGAGGAGGAGGAGGAGGAGGAGGAGGAGGAAAATGAGCTCCTGCCAAGCGGAGCAAAGGCAACGAGGGATCTGGGAAAGCAGGCAGCGGGAAGCGGAGTTTGCTGGAGGCACTTTTTAAGTGCCCGTTCTGCTAAACTGCCTCCAGCACAGCCCTGGGGAGCACGAAAATAACAAGGCAATTATGTCCTCAGATCCCTGCGATGCTGTTAGAGCTGAGCCCGAGATGTTTTGCCGTGCACTTTATCACAACAGTCAACCCCTTTGCTTTCTAAACGGCTGTAGAGAGGAGTATTCCTGCTAATTAATTAGGATGCCTTCGCCCCTGGGGGTGGGCAAAGAGCTTACGGTGGGGATTTGGAATCTGTTTCTTCAGACAGCATTGCAAACATGCACAGAAGGAGGAGTGCTGGCCCCAGGCAGGGAGAGCTGAGGTAAGGGGGGATGCTCACTCACAGCCTGGAGCTGGAAGGCTCTGCTCCGGCGGGGGAAGAGCAGCCTGGCTGCTGGGAGGACTCGGGATGAATTCTAGATGAAAAGATTCCATGCAAAAAAAAATCCAGTGCTGGACTGACGTTATTTTGCCCTGCTTCAGCAAGAACTCCCCAGGGAAAACCTGCACAAAGACAAATCTGCCACTCAAACTCAGCAGGGTTGAGACTTTCTCGTCTCAAACCTCATCCAAAAAGCCCTGAAATCGGTGAGGAAGCTTGGAAATGAAGTTTGGATCAGGCTCATTCCAAACCTTCCGTTATCTCACTTGCAATTTATCACTGAAATGGCCGTAATTCTCCCCAGGGAGAATTTCTAGTATTTAAACAGCTACTACTCCGCATAATTTCTTCCTGTTTTCATAAAAGAAAGAGGAACTGAGAACATTATGCTAAATGCCTCAAGAGTCCAAAGAATAGAGATTTTCATGGAATTTTCTGAATTTATTATCATTGTGAGAGATGTGGCTGGAAACAACCCCAAGGTTAAAAAGTTCAAATTATTGTTATTATTGTTTTCTTTGCCTTTTTTTTTTTTTTTTTTAATTTTTTT
>VWZT01015934.1:91037-137497 GCA_013397055.1 Pachycephala philippinensis
GTCTTGGCTGGGTTAAATATTTGTTCGGCTTATTTTTTGTGTTGTGTGATCGTAGTCTGTTAATGAGCACATGAATGAGCGTGGATTGCAAATAAGTGACTTTAACTTAAAGCATCCTCTCTAAAGAAGGGCTCAAGAAAGACAGTTTTTCAGAGTTGTTGAGAAGTTGGTGTATCAAATTTTAACGTATTTAAGGCAGCTGACTTAGAGGGGAGGGCCAGCACTGTGTGGTTTCTGTGCCCCCCGAGCGCTGCCCGCCTGACAGGTTTTGTTTCTGACGGAAAACTTGTTTCCAGGTGAATTCCGTGGAAAACGGTGCTGATCTGATGGCACTCAGCCTTATTGCCAGTGATGTGTAAGAACAAAAGTAGCTGCTTTGTCATTTTGAAACCAAAATGGCACGCCCTGAAACTGCCCTTCCCAGGACCTGTGGAGATCAGTGGCTGAAGGAAAAATTTGTGGTGAATATCAGGCCAGTCCTGGAAAGCAGTTTGGGTATTCTTGAAGCTTGAGTTCATTCAAGTGCATTTTAACAGTGCCAGATGGAGAAAGGTGCCAGGTGTGAAGCCTGAAGAGCGATTTTCCTGTGAAAGAGCCTCTGCTAAGGAACAGAAAGGTGTGTGGGTTTGTGTGTCAGAGGGGAGGTTACAGCTGGAATGTGACACATGGGTTTGATGTTTTTGTTAGGGAGTGACACACCAAAACCCTGCAGAGAAGCTGTTTGATAGTCACTCCTCAGAGTCAGTGTGTTTATTTCACTTAAAACAGTTACAGTGATTAAGCTGATAATGCCTGAGAGGAGAACAGGGGCTGCCCAGAGAAGCTGTGGCTGCCCCTGGATCCCTGGAAGTGTTCCAGGCCAGGTTGGATGGGACTTGGAACAACCTGGGACAGTGGAAGGTGTCCCAGCCCACGGCAGGGGGTGGAAAGGGATGAGCTTTAAGGTCCCTTCCAGCCCAAACCATTCTGGGATTCTGCGATGTGAGGCTCTGTAGCTCTCAAGATAATTTAGAGGTAACTCTGAAAGATCAGTTTTAATCATTCCAAGCTGCTGGACTGATACATCTTTTTCAGGATTCCCAGGGCTGGGTGGTGTGGACAGGAGGAATCTTTGGCAGGGGAGGCTCTCTGTTCTGCCCTGACTTTGTGTCACAGCTGGCACACAAACAAGGCACCTCCTTGTGGTCCGGGTGTGGGGCCATCTGGCTGGGTTTGGGGACCAGATGAAGGGATCAGGTCTGGCCTTGGTGGGGAGGCAGCTGCGAAACTGAATGGCCTGACAAGGGTGAAGAGCTGGCACAGATCGCAGATCCTGATGGCTTTGGGTTTTACAGGTCTTGGAAACTGCCAGGATCTCTGTTTTGAAGAATTATTTTCTTTTTGGTAGTTGATAATTTATAACAAATGCCACAATTTGATTGTGGCATTAATGAAATCTGTCCTGACAATCTGAAAACTGACTTTTGTCATTTTTTCAGTCAGACAGGGAAAGGGGCAGAAATATCCCCAAACCTCTCCTAGCCATTGATGGTGTAGCTGTTGGTTTAGTTTGTCAATTAACTTTATTCTCCCAATGGATAAGCACCCAGGGCACACCAAACTATTTTATGGTATGTGAGCACTGGGGAGGCTTTAAAGATAGGGAAAGGGCCAGAGAAGGCCACCAGGATGATCAGAGGGCTGGAGCAGCTCTCCTATGAGGAAAAGGCTGAGAGTGTTGGGATGGTTCAGCTTGGAGAAGAGAAGGCTTTGGGGTGATCTAATTGTGGCCTTCCAGTACCTGAAGAGAATGTGCAAGAAAGATGGAGAGGGACTGTTTAAAAGAGCATGGAGTGACAGGACAAGGGGGAATGGCTTCCCCACTACCAGAGGGCAGTGTTAGATGGGATATTACGAAGAAATTCTTGGTTGTGAGGGTGGGGAGCCCTGGCACAGATTTCCCAGAGAAGCTGTGGCTGCCCCATCCCTGGAAGTGAATGGGGCTTGGAGCAAGCTGGCCTAGTGGAGGAAGTTGTCCCTGCCCATGGCAGGGAGTGGAATGAGATGAGCTGTAAGATCCCTTCCTACCCAAACCATTCTGGGATTTTCTAAAGGCCAGCTCTGAAGTGTTGATATTTAATGCCTGAAGCTGCAGGAATTTGCATATTTTAGAAAACATTTAGAAGCTGTCAAAGATTTGGTGTCTCTTCCATTTTCTCCGTGTTCTATGTTGGGTAGTTACACTTATGTGGGCAGAAATCCTGTTGTAGATGAGGTTATGCTGGTAGGAATTAGTCATGTTAGAGTGACAAAGGAACCTCTCTGCCGAGGCAGCCGTGCCACCCAGTGGAAATGCAGCACAGCCTGTTGCATCCAGAAAACCTTTTTCTGTGTTTGAAAGATGATCTTGGAGACAGGAACTAAATCTGGCACGTCAAGTGTTGGAAAAATGTCATACAACTCAAAAAAATAGGAAAGCAGTTGATGCTTAGTTTTGGGTAAGGAAGAAAAAGTGCTTTGGACAGCTCTTCCTAAGGAGAGTCTGTAAGGACTGATGGTGGATAAAAGCCAGGAAAGGCAAAAGCATGGGAAAAATTGCTACTACACCCATAGTCTCAGCGAGATGGATGCAATCCAAGAGGGTTTAGAGCTCAAAAAACCACCGTGGAGCTGGTTTGTTGTGGAAGCTGTTTAGTAGGACGGATTTAGCACGGCACACGTAGCACCACGCTTCCAGAAACAGGCGTTTCACAGACCTCTCTGAAAGGCACCAGTTGGTTGTGAACGCTGTTGGAGGAGCTCTCTTGCCAGAGCCGTGTTGGAGTTGTGCTTCCCAGCCTTTCCCTCTTCCCAGAGCAGCATGAGCCCGGCAGCCTCGCTCATCTCACCTATCTGCTGGTAAATTTTTGGGAGCAGCTCATAGATATCCAGGAGGCCTGAAGGTTTTGCAGGGTGTAATTTCTGGGCAGGTGCAGTGAAGTCCTTCCTGCCTCTCGTGGCTCTTCAGGATAAAGGGTGAGGGGGATTCAGCTCCTGGCAGCCTTTTTTTGCAGGCATTGATCATCGCTCTCCATCCCTCGCTTCAGTTTCGTGCTTCGGGCCATTTGTGTGCTCAGAGGTGGCTGAGAGGTGATGCCCTGACCAGCAGAGCTGGAGCTGGCAGGCTCTGGGCTTCTGGAAAGCCAGAGATGTTTCCAGGGGCGTTGGCCTTCGGAAAACAAAGGAAATCTTATCCTACAGCACAGTGGATGCAGCAGGACTTCACTTTGAATGCTGCCAGCTCTGTTGTCTTTCTGCTCCCTGCCAAATGACTTTAACTCCTGAACCCTCCTTCCATTTGCTCTTTCTTCGTTCCAACTCCAGGAAAGATAATTTGGAGTAGAGTTGAAATGTGGCAGAATGAATGTCTGTTACATGAATGGGTTTCTCTCTGCTCATATCAATGCTTGTGCACTAGGAAGGCTTCAAGAGAGAATTGGTTAATTCAGGAGTCCATTTGTTAATTCTGATGACTCTCAAAGTCCCATCAAGCCACCATTCAGTGTGGGTTTTTTTCTAAAATCTTGAGCCCACGTGTGACCAGGGGGGACTTTAAAATTTAGTTACTTGGAGATCTTCTGTCTGACACTGTCTCTGAGTCTGATTTGTGAGCATGTGAATGCCTTGGGCAATAATTGTATTAATATAATTGATATTCCTGTAAGGTTTTGACTGAAATTCTTTAACTAGTGTTGAACAACCTGAATGGAATATAGATTCCAGATTTCAGTACAGATGAGTTCATATGTTGTCTGAATGTTAAGGGTAATTTCAGTTTCTTTTTTATGAAATGAAGGTGGCAGTACCCAGATTAAATGTCTGTTTAAAAAACATCCCTGAAATAGGCCATCCTGTCTGCAAGAGGATCCTTGACATGCTTGGCATGGGCTCAGTTATCCCAAATGTTGCCAACAAATGTTGCTCTTGTCTGCTTGCCAAAGTAAAAAAGCCACTAAATCTCATTATAAGCTATGCTTAACTACTTTTTTTTTTTCCCCCATAAATCATGCAGCAGAATTGTTCCCTTCATTTTCATGGCACAGGAATATTTGGTAATGATCTGCTAACAGATATTGGGGATATGAGTTGATATTTGGAAAGCAGGCCTGTTTCAACCGTGTTCACCCACTGCTTGACTTGAATTTACTCCTCCCTGACACTTTGTGACAGATCACAGGATTTTCTTCTGAGTTCTCCTTTAGTTTCATTGCTTCTCTTCCTTCTCTCCCTCGCAGCAAATGTTCCAGCTTCTTCTGTGGACTTTTTTCAATCTGTTATAGATCTGTTTTGCAGTTGGTCTTATCCCATCTCTCCATCTGCCTAAAGAAATGAGGATTCTCTTGACCTGTTTTGGTGGTGGTTTTTGATAACCTGATTATGATGATGGTGGTTATTATTATTATTACCTGTGCACTTATGTATAAGTCTTTTTGTATTTGTCTCTATATTAATGATTGATTCCCTTTATTGCTGGGGTTATATTAAATAGCTTCTCTGTCCATGGAGGTAAATTGAACTACAGTACCACCAAAAAGCACCTGCCAACTTATTATTATTGAGTGTGGTTAATTGCAAAAATTAATGAATTCTTAGCAGAAGAGGTATTTCTTGAAGAGAAATTGAGTTTCTGGTAGATATGTCTCAGACAGCTGAGCTGTTAATAACAGGAGCAGAAACCACTTCTCTGATGTAGTTTAGTTGGTTTCTCAAATTTAAACAAATAGTCCTTGATCTGAACACGTTCCTAGGGTGGGACAAAGAGTCCTTACTTGAAAGAACTACTGCTGTTACAAACTATTACTGGAGTTTTAACAAACCTTTGTATTCATGCAATTAGGCACTGAACTCCATCAACTTTGTAGATACTTATTTCTTAAAAGGCTTATTTAAATTATTAGGTTTTTTTAAAAGTTTATTTAAATTACTAGGTCTTTCTTGAAAGGTTTATTTAAATTACTAGGTATTTCTTAGAAGGGTTATTTAAATTATTAGGTGTACCTTAAAAAGTTCACTGTGTTTCCACAGAGGTCTGGGTTGTTCCGTGTGGTCATAAATAACTTGGGAAATGAGATGAGCAGTGTCTTGTTGATACAAAGCCGTTCAGGAAGGTAAGGACTAGGTAATAAATTGGCAGAAATAATTCAATGGCAATAAATCTGCTGTGATTCAGAGCAGATAAATGTAGAGTGGTGCATATAATTTCACATATAAAATGCTGGGCTGACCCTTGACTCCAAGGACTGAAATATTGCCACGGAAGTGTCAGTTCCATAGGGATCAAAAAGCAGCTGAAAAATTAAGAAGTATTAGGAAGGAAATAGAAGACAAACCAGAGCATAATTATGATACTGTATAAATCAATGGTTATCCCACATCTTCAATTCTCTGTGGTTCTTTCTTGTCATTCATCCCAAAAGATACAAAAGACTTGGAAGAGCCTCAAACTGAGGCAGGGAGAATAATCAAAGGTATGGAATAGCTGCTGGACGAGGGTCAGGGGAATAAGCTGGAGCTCAGCCTGGAGAAGGGACAGCTGAAAGAAAATGGGAACAATCTGTAGGATAATGATCAGCATGGGCAGGGTGGATAAGAATAGGCTTGCTGATTTGCTCAGCTGCAAGAATGGAGGAGCAACAAGTGAAACTAGTAAAATCCAGGTTTAGAACAAAAAAAGGAGGTGGCTTTTGTGCAACAAATAGCAGCCTGTGGAGTTCCTTGCCAGTGGGTGTTGTAAGAACAATGCTGAAGTGGGCAAATGAGACATCCCCTCATCTAAGTGAGGAAACTGAGTGTGTTAATAAAAAAAGAATTTTTTGAGGGTTATTACTCCATAGAAATTGTCTACAGCTTAGGAAGTGTCTGAGCTTGGAATCATTGAAGTGTTGGGGTTAGTGTCATTCCTGTTCTTGCTCTTCTCTACTGGTCATTGTTAATATCAAATGGGATGCTGAGCTAAATGGCCCCTTGTTCTGATCCAGAACTGTCCTAAGCTAAGGAAATTGTGTAGATAATAATAAATTTACAATACAGTTTCAGAGAAGACTGTATAAATAATATAATGTAAATAATGTGAATGTATATTAATGTAAGGGAGCTTATAAACCTGTTTGATCTGGGCTTTCTATACAAACCTCCATCCCTGAGACCATTCTTTGTCTTAGAAGTCAGTTCTTCATCAGCAAGGGGAATACAAGGATTGTGTTTTGTGGGAATCAACTTTGCAGTAGTATTTGTACTCTCGACTTCTATCTTACGTTTTTCCTCCTCTTACGTTCCTTTCTGACTCCTGCACTCTCCCTTAAAACTTTCTGGCTGCTCTTGGTCATCTTTTTAACAGTTCCTCACCTCTGGTTATTTGTTAATATGGCTCATGGGTCCCTATTTTCAGTGCTCCTTGGAAGTGTGGAGAGGTTGGAAGTTGGATACGAATTAGTGACACCTCGGTAGTCAATTGCTGCAGGTGGTGAACGTAAATAAGGGCATCCTCTGCCCTTGGTGTGTTCTGAAATAATTGGAGGATAAAACATCAGCAAACTATAGTTTTTATTTTTGGGTATAAGATCTGTGTGAGGATTCCAGCTCTGAGGTCCCCAACATCTGAAGGACGTGGACCTATTGGGGCAAGTCCAGAGGAGGCCGTGAAGGTGCTCCAAGGGCTGGAGCCCCTCTGCTCTGGAGCCAGGCTGGGAGAGCTGGGAGTGTTCACCTGGAGAGGAGGAGGCTCCAGTGAGAGCTCAGAGCCCCTTCCAGGGCCTAAAGGGGCTCCAGGAGAGCTGGAGAGGGACTGGGGACAAGGGATGGAGGGACAGGACACAGAGAATGGCTTCCCACTGCCAGAGGGCAGGGATGGATGGGATATTGGGAAGAAATTCCTGATTTTGAGGGTGAAGAGGCCCTGGCACAGGGTGCCCAGAGAAGCTGTGGCTGCCCCTGGATCCCTGGAAGTGTTCAAGGCCAGGTTGGATGGGGTTGGAAGGTGTCCCTGCCCATGTCAGGAGGTTGGAACTATGTGATCTTTAAGGTCCTTTCCAACCCAAACTATTCCATGATTCTCTGATTTAATCATGTTTTGCTTTAGATGCATTGACTTCATCCACAAGAATCCTGCTATACCTTTTCCAAATCCCAGTTTAGAAAACACCTGGAATCCTTCCCAGGCATCCCTGTCTGGGCAGGCTCCGTATGTTCCATATGAATGCTTAAAATATTTTTTCCCATTGCAATGTGACCCATTTACATCCCGTGTCGCACCTGTCTGAGCTGAGGCAGGTGGAGGCTCAGGACTTTCCTTTTCATGGGAACTTTATCCAGAGAAATGTGTTTGGGTCGCTGTGTGAGCCCAGGGAGGCAGCTGGGACAGCCACAAACCCAGGGCTAAAACACAAAGAGTAAATTTATTCCCATTATCTCACTAACTGGGCATCCCCAAAGCAATACCTGGGCACAGGTGGCCCAGCAGACATGGGCCCTGATCACCCTGATCCGTGCTCCGGGACCTGGTGTGGGCCAGAGGCACTGAAACCAAGGCACCAAGAGGTGCTGCCGGGTCAGCACTCGCTGTGCTCCGAGTGAGGCAAATGTAGACATCTCATGAAGTCTTGCTTAAAAATACCTTTATTATTTTCAACAAATTTCACTTTATCTTACCTTACTTTTCAGCACAATGTCTGGAACTGATGATTTTTCGGTAAGTAACAGTTTTTCTTTCCTGAAGATCAGCCAATTGTGTTGATTATTCCAAAAGCTGACATAGTTTTTTGAAGGAGAAGGGGAGCTGACAGCTGAGAGATTTCCTCTGTATCACAGTCGTGGTGTTTTCCTTTTGGGTAGATGTAGCAATCCCTGGACTAAACATCGGAAGCTGCTGGGTGCCTCGTGGGTTCTCTCCTGTGACATTAACAAAGGAGCTGTGCTTTAATGGCATCAGGATAGTTCTAATGGAAATCTAGGAAAATGTTTTCAGGTTTGTGCTGCAGTTGCCTGTTGTTCCGTGTGCTAGGTCGCCTTTTATCTCTGGGTTTTTAACTGCGGCCTGTCAGAATGCCTCTGCTGCCTTAGTGATAGGAGCTGCACAAAAATGAATGTAATCATCTCTGTGCAGCCACCGAGAGCTCTTCTCCTCCCTCTCTGGCAGCTGGGCTGTAGCCACGTGGTGGGGGGATGTCTGCAGCCGGGAGCTCCGGCAGGCACGTTCCGTTCTCACCGGCGCTTTGTCTTTCAGTTGGCAGATGCTTTACCCGACCAGTCGCCTGCTAAAACCTCCAAAGTGAGCAGCACCAAGCCTGGCCAGCAGCCCGGGCAGCCTCCGCAGGGCTGGCCGGCTTCCAACCCTTGGAATAACCCCAGCGCCCCCCCTATGACTCCAACCGGACTGCCACCAAACACATCGGCTTCCAGCGTGCCCTTCGGACCTCCTCCAACGGGAATGTATCCTTCAATGCCCCCGGGACCGCCTGCTCCATTTCCTCCTCCTCCTACTGGACCCTCCTGCCCTCCTCCTGGTGGTCCATATCCACCCCCAACTGTGCCAGGTCCTGTCCCGCCAGGGCAGTATCCTCCACCAAATATGCCCTTTCCAGAGCTTCCACGACCTTACGGAGGTCCAACAGAGCCAGCTGCGCCTCCTGCTCCTGTTGGGCCATGGGGATCCATGCCCTCCGGAGCATGGGGACCAACAATGGGAGGGCAGTATCCTGCTCCCAGCATGCCATATCCACCCCCAGGGCCATATTCCGCTCCTACCCAGACTCCAGGGGCTGCGCCGACAGTACCATGGGGTACGGTCCCGCCTGGAACGTGGGGACCTTCACCGCCCGGGCCATTCCCTCCACCCACAGGATCATATCCAGCTCCAGGACTATATCCTACGCCACCTAATCCTTTTCAAGTGCCATCTGGTCCTGCTGGTGCTCCGTCAATGCCTGGTGGTCCCCATGTGAGTATTTAATTTTGGTCTCGAATTACTGTAAAATATTTCACATTCAAATTCAATAGCGTAAGACCTGCTAGTGCAGGTAAGGACTTTCAGCACACCTGTTTTATTCCTCAAGTCAGTGGGATAACAGCAACTTGTTAAATATTAAATATACTAGAATGGTGAAATTATGTTAAATTGGAGCATGTTTCATATTATAGTGGTCTTCCACTGCTTGGAAAGACTCCAAAAACCAAAAAAAGTGGGGAAAGCCTTGTAATAATTCAGAAAGAGAATATTCTAATCTCTTTAATCTGGAGAGACTGCTGCTAGGGCATTAGGGAGGGAATAACAAATCGTAAGGATGAATTTGTGATTAATGAAGAATATTTGTAACTGTGAGTGAACTGCTGTGTGGAAAGCCTGTATTGACCATGACTTATTGTCTCTTGCAGCCTTACCGTTGAATACATTCTGGGCAACAAAATACTGTAGTTTTCCACCTTCATCCACTACTTACAGAGATTTTTACAGTTTTTGTTTCAGTAATGTATGGGGCTGTGAAGAATATTGCCTCTTGTATGTGCATTTGAGGTATGAAGGAGCAGTTTACATCAATTTACCTTGCTCATATGCTGGCATAATTATTTGGTTTAATCAAGTGAAATACAAAGAGAAGAAATCAACTAACACATCTGTGGTTCTTATGTTGGCAAGTATTCCTTGGAAAAACGGGAGTTGCCTTGTAAGGATTATAAAGAATCAGGCCCACGGAATTAAAAAAAGCTAATTCTTAAATTTCCATTAATGCTTTAAGTCTTGTTGCCAGACTCGTGCTGGTCGTTGAACGGATGGATAGTCATATTTTGTCTATTTTCAGGTTATTCTAAAAAGTCAATAGAGAAAGTGTTTCAACATTTTAGTCAAGAAACCTAATTTTTGAACGTGCTACAGTAATTCAAACTAACAAGACAGAGCATGTGAACTCGAAGGTTTTCTCAGCATTTTGTACATACTCAAACCAATTGCTCAGTCTGGGACTACGGAGGAGAAGAGCCACGTTTGGAAGCCTTGGTGTGACTTGTCAGCACACTGTTGGTGTTCACAAACAGGCATTCCTGTGCAAGTGAAATAACCTGGATGTGCAGTTAATCAGCAAAATGTGAGTTTTATGCATGCAAATGAGGACATCCCGTTGCCAGTTCTCATTCTGTGGTGGTTGGAAGTTTGGCTTGGTCTGTGTAAAGAGAAACTGATCCCCACGTAGGTACTTCCCTATTTCTGACCTGGGTTCCAGTCATTTCAAATTTGACTTGGCTGCTGGGTTGTGTAAACCTGGCAGACTTTTTCAGAGTCCCTGGAAACTGAACTTGAGCTTAAAACCCAACCTGAGCATTCCCTTCCCAGCAGTTTTTGGCACAGTTGTGTCACGCCAGAGATCCTCGTTGCCGCGGTTGGGCGCGAGGGGGTCTCGTTTGCTGTCCCTGGGAGCAGCCCCCTGTTCCCAGCTGGGTGTTTGCATACCTCACGGAGTAGGTGGAATTTGGGAGAAATTGAATGTCAGGAAGCCTGTGCACTGCTGTGCAGCTGCCTCTCCCAAGGGGCGCTGCCCTAGGTTTTCATGTTCTTGCCATAGCTGTGCCAAGCACATCCGAGGGGTTTGCTGAGACACAGCCACGTCTCTTGGTGGTACTTCACGGCCTACACTTGGACCACGGACAGTTTGTTTCCTCCCCAGCTGGGGATCTCCTAACTTAGCCTCTGTGGGTAGAATTAGGAACAGATTTTGCTTCACATGGTAGCTCATTAGGGAGTCTTTGTATCATGGAACTGTGAACACGAGTTAATTCTCTTCCAGTACCTTCGTGGCTTCCTGCATGCATGTGATGGACACTCTGAAAGCACATGGGGTGACCTGGTGGTGATGCTCCTTGGCAGTCATAGCCTTTATGGCAAAGTCCTACAGTGTTTTTGCAGGAGAAAGCAGCCAGCTGAGCTGTGGCTGCTGTAATCCAACGTCGTGAAAACTGATAGCAAAGGAATGTCTATTTTTTGTTTTAGGAAGACAATACTGGAGCTGAACAAAAATACTTTAACTTTTCAACTTAAACCCCAGCAACTTAACCCTTGGAATAAGAACCAAAAGTGCTTCACTAACCTTAAAAAAAACCCCAGTTGCCCCCAAGCAGACTTGGCAAGACTAATTAAAAATTAACATAAGCAACATTGACTGCATTTGCTCAAGTGCTTTTTTGATACCTGCAGCCTTAGACTGTAAATCATTGTAATGAAAAAACATTTATTCCAAATGAATGGATCATGCAGTAGCAGCACTCCAGTTGGAATTGCACTGGCCATATGTCTCTGCAGGGAATGGGAAGAAGTAGGAAAGGATAAAGCAAAAGTAGCAAGTAATGATTTTTGGAAAGGGGTTTTGTAAAAGTAACTAGACTTCTAGGTTCTTCCTGAAATAGGCAGGATTTATTACTGGAACATTTAGGCTAAAATTCAATATATATGGGATGTTTTTCAATGTATATTCGTATTTCTTGAGGTCATGAAAACTGTTTCATAACCCCTTTGTTTTTGTGAGCAGAGTTCTTTGCATAGCAGTGAAAAGGGTATTCCTGTTAATCTATTGTGTAAAAACTCAAGGTGTCACTATATACCGTGTAGTAACTTTATCACATGTTATGTCAAGTGTGAGCAACTTCTGGCCTGAAGCTTTTGCAATGGAATTTGTACATTTCTATGCATCATTTTGAGTTCAGTTGCTGAGGAGTTCGTTTTGACTTGTGCTTTGAGGTTGACATACTGCATTTGTTTACAATACGAAATATAAGCAATCACATCTTTAAAGTATAGATTATCACCTGCTGCTGTATTTTCTTTAGATGAAACAAATATTGCTGTATGATAGTGAGAAGCTATAAATACAGGATTTGATATTTTTTTGAAAATGCTGTCACTTTTGTATAAGATTAGACATTAAACGTATTTTCAAGACTGTTGTGTTCACTGTTTTTCAATTCCTGCTTTTGACATGCCTGTGTAGACTTTTGCCTTGAATGAATAGTAAAAATAGGACATCCTTGATTTGCAAAGCCTGAATATAAAATCAGAATTACTTGACTTCTGTGAGTGTTTTTCCTCTTCCTTTTGTGATATTTGCAGCCTGTACATAAGGGATATTAAACGTGGATGTGACCATGGCTCTGGTGTAGCATGTCAGCCTCAGGTACTGCCTGTTCACAAATTCCTTGGTAATTAAGAGGGAAAAGGTCTGGTCTTGCTTGTTCCAGAGGAGGAACAGGACTGTTTTTCACCTGTGAAGAGTTGTGTGTGTGTTTTCTCTGCTCTGAACAGTTCCTGTGCTAGATTGACACACGTGGATGTGGTAAGTGACCCCCAAACCAAAGTTTTTACACACTTACTAGAAGTTTGATGGGATAAAGGGAATAACAGAAACTCCAGGGCTTGGCATCAGTGTGAACTACTAAATTTGGGCTTCACTTGTGGCTACATTTCCATATATTGGCTTGCAGAGCAGTTCACACTGAGCTGGCCAATGCTGCTGCCTTGGTTCACACCTTCGTCCTTCAGGGAGGCAAAAATGGCAGCGGCGAGCAGCAAAGATTAGAAACAAAATTATTTATCCACTTTAAAGCTTGAGAAAAGCTCTTTTTAGACCATGGTCCAAAAATAATCCTTATTACATCTGTTAATAGAACAGTGGAATGTGTGGGCAGTGCTTTGTCCTGACTGTTCAGCTGTGGGATTGTCCCTTCCTCTGGATTTCTCAAATGAATTGTGTCTGCAGCTCCTGTGCTTCAGTAAAGACGTGGCCATGCAGATCCAGTTATGTGAATTGCTGCCCTGCAGACCCAGAACATTTCAGATGAATATTTTTTGGGGATCAAGTCCTGAGGAAGCTGGGAAAGGGGCTCAGCCTGGAGAAAAGGAGGCTCAGGGGGGACCTTGTGGCTCTGCACAACTCCCTGACAGGAGGGGGCAGCCGGGGGGAATCGAGGTCTGCTCCCAGGGAACAGGGACAGGATGAGAGGGAATTCCTTTAAACTGCTCCAGGGGAGGTTTAGATTGGATATTAAAGACAATTTCCTCATGAAAAGGGTTGTCCAGCCCTGGCACAGCTGCCCAGGGCAGTGGTGGAGTCCCCATCCTGGGAGGGATTTGAAAGCCGTGTGGATGTGGCACTTGGGGACACGGGGCAGTGGTGGCCTTGGAGTGCTGGGGGAATGGTTGGACTTGATCTTAGAGGTCTTCTCCAACTTAAAAGATTCAGTGGTTCTAAGTGATACTTGTATAATTCTTACGAGAAGAGTAAAAACTGTTCCAGGGTCTTGCAGAGTGGTCAGTGCATGGTTGGATCCACACTGGGGTGTGTCAGTTCTGCTCCACTCTCGTGAAGGCAGGTGCCCAAATCCCTGTGGGCGAGTCCAGATCCATCGCTGTGCCCAGGCACCGATGGATTCCTTGCCCAGCCTGTCCAAACTGTCCCACGGGAGAGATGGTAATCACAGAGTGGTTTGGGTTGGAAGGGACCTTAAAAACCATCTCATTCCAACCCCTGCCGTGGGCAGGGACACTTCCACCCTGACAGGAAGGGTGTCCTGAGCCTCGCAGTGAGAGCCCCTCGGCGCCTGTGGAAGGATGAAACATTCTGTACATATTTTTATTAATCGTGGCTGCCCTATTTCTGAAGTTAAGCGCAGAATTCCAGTTAAGAGGGCAATTCCATACACACCAAAGAGCCATTACCCACCAGGCACTGGTGTCTGAGTGTCATCTGGCAAATGAAAACACACACGTCTCAGCTTTCACACAAAGCTTCCGCTCAGTGCTTCCACGCAGCAGGGACGGCTGTCACAGTGTCACACAGATGGGACAGTGGCTCCACAGATGGGACACTTCCCTATTGCACTTGCTGTTGGCCCAGTTTTCCCATTTCCAGGGTTGATGTAGTGGGAGGAGCTACTATAACTTTTCCTCTGCTCTCATGGTCAGTGGAATGAGTTCAGTGGAACTAAAATTCCAGCTAATAACAGTGAGGGAACATGTTTTTGGTCACTCTTGCCTGCAGAATCTCTCAGGTTTGTTGGAAGCAGGCTGCCCATGGAAGCTGTGGCTGCCCCATCTCTGGAAGTGTCCAAGGCCAGGCTGGATGGGGCTTGGAGCAACCTGGGATAGTGGAAGGTGTCCCTGCCCATGGCAGGGGGTGGAATTGGATCATCTTTAAGGTCTCTTCCAACCCAAACTGTTCTGGGATTCTGTGATGCTTTTGTCTCAGAGATGCACTGGTTGGTCAGGTTGTCCTATTTGATGACAGTGGCACTTTGTGTCCCCTGTGCAGCAGATCGTGAGTTAGGATGAAGTTACACCCAGACAAGTGACAAGGGGTAGTCAGAGTAGCAGTAGGAACGGTTCTGCTCCCTGTTAGCACTTTCCAAAGTGAACCCTCCCTGTTAAATGAGAGATGGGGAGATAAAATCGCAGTGCCTGTGTTCCTGTCCTCTTCCCAACTTTCTCATGGCAAGACAGGGAAGGGCCGTGTTGAGCAGCCCTGGGCACACCTTGGGTTTCATTTCAGGTCCTCCTGCTGTCTGCACAAGATCTTACCTGCTCTTGCACATTCATGTTCTTGTGATTAGGGGAGGGAATTCCTGTAGCAATTAACCCCTAAACTCCTGCATTAACTCACAGGGTTTCATTCCAAGTGGGAACTAGGAACCTCCCAGTGTCCCTTCCCACCACAATCACACATAACTCTTAAGAAAGTAGTACTGTTTTATGCCTGGTTAAAAGCAAACATGGAATTTACCCATTGAAATAAATCTGGAAGATGACAAATGACACTGGATTTCATTTGTGAATTCCTGGGCTTGTAATGAATGGGGAGTGGCATGAAGCTGTGCCAGAGTGGGTTTAGGTTGGATATCAGGAAAAGATTCTTCCCCCAGAGGGTGCTGGGCACTGCCGAGGCTCCCCAGGGAATGGGCACGGCCCCGAGGCTGCCAGAGCTCCAGGAGAGTTTGGAGAACACTCCCAGGGATGCCCAGGGTGGGATTTTTGGGGTGTCTGTGCAGGGCCTGGAGCTGGGCTCTGACCCTTGTGGGTCCCTTCCAACTCAGGATACTCTCTGACACCTCTGGCTCAGGAATGCAGTGTTGTCCTGGGGTAGATCCGTGGGGAGAACCCCAGAAGTGTGTGCTGACAAGGAGGTTTTGTCAGGATACTTCACTTCTCTGAGCTGTTAAAGGATCATGAAATGTAACCCCGTGCTGTGGTGTCTTTCCACAAGAACGTGCTTAATTTGCACGATGTGAAAAGCTGTGCATTACAGAGTTTTGTGTGGCAGAAATGGTTCAGAGGAGTTGTTTCCAATTTGCCTGTATTCCTTTCAGTTACAGGCAACACCCTGCAGCAAAGAGAAGGTGACAGAATATCACAGTTTAAATTCACTTAAAGTGGGGGAAATTACTGCTTTAACACCCTGGTGCTGCTCTCACTGCGTGCCAGGCTCTGTAAAGCCGGCGTTTGCTGATGCTCCTCAAGGAGACAGAGCCGTTTATCTTGGAAGTTTTTTAATTCAGGCACTTCAAAGTC
Source organism: Pachycephala philippinensis (assembly GCA_013397055.1). Classification (NCBI taxonomy): domain Eukaryota; kingdom Metazoa; phylum Chordata; class Aves; order Passeriformes; genus Pachycephala; species Pachycephala philippinensis. The sequence goes on from VWZT01015934.1 coordinate 106,594, forward strand.
TCAGCAGCTTCCACACCAGGCTTTTGTTTTTGCATTTCTGCCTGGATTCTGTCCTGTTTTCCCCTCAGAAAGCAACAGCACATAACCTGGAATACCGGGGTGATCACATTCATGGGTCTGTGCTGGCACTGTCACCATCCTTGTCTTGGTGCTCCTCTCCTGGAGCTCTGTCCTGGCTGTCAGAGTAAGGAGCTGCTAGAAGGAGAGTGGGAGTGGAGTGACACCAAGCAAAAACTGCTCTGAGTGGGTCAAAAAAATACAAATTAAGATGTTGGAAAAACGAGCTTGTGAGTGTTGTGGTCCCTCTGGATTTTGCTCTCAGAGCTGGTGGCTGCCCCTCCACCATCCTGCTCATCACCAGAGGGCTCTGCTGCTGCTCCACTTACCCTGCAAAGCCTCTGGGAGAGGCGACTGTGTCTGGTGTTGATTATTTTTAACACTGAACTTGATAAAAAATGGGGAAAACAGCATTTTAGTGTCTGGGAGAGGTTGTTGTAACCTGCAGTGCCTGAGCTTGGCTGCTGCAGGAAGAACATAAACACTCGAGGTTTAAATCTGAGCCCTGTTCAGTGTAAGGCTTCGTAGCAGAATGAATTTCTGTGCTCTGCAAAGATCTAGTGCAGGAAAGAAGGAAAGAGACTCCTTCAAAGCTCTTCCCTTTCCCTCTCCTCTGGTTTCCTGAGATACAGCAAAAACCACCCATTGAGGTTGGATTTGATGATCCTGAAGGTGTTTCCCAGCTTTGAAGATTCTGTGATTGCTGTGTAATAAAGTTGTTTTAAACTCTTCAGAGTGATTGGTATGGCTGCTTTAACTCTGTATTATTAAAACTCTTCAGAGTGGTTGGTACTGCAGTTTTATATTATTAAAACTCTCCAGAGTGGTTGGTTCTGCAGCCTTCTGCTGGATCAGGCTGAGCTGTCCTGGCTTTCTTTGCCCTTCATGTTTTCTCTCCAGCCCCATGTGCTCAGTGTGATGTCACACAGGGATTTTACTCTCCTTGTGGAGCATCTTTCCCAGAGACAAGGGAGGTTCTCTCAGTGAGGGTCGCCATGAACTGATTAAACCCCTTCCTTCAGCACAGCGCTATTCCTCTCAGCTTTTTAGGCTGGAGTAATTTCTCTAAGCTTGGATGAGTTGGCTGGGCAAGCACAGAGGGTGGGCAAGAAAAGCACCAAGGTCTTGGATTTTGATGGCAACGAGCCATGGGAGGCTTTGGCCCCATCTGCACAGGCATTTGGGGTCACTGCAGGCATTTCTCCTCCAGTTATTTAATAATATTTGCATGAAGGATGCTCCATAAGGGCCCCTGGGCATCCGGCTGCAGAGGAGGATGGAATCTCCATGAAGCTCAAAGCCAGGGGGAGTTTGAGGACTTTTGTAAATCTCTGTTGACACAAATTGCTACAAGACTCATTTAACGCTTGAAAAGCAACTTATGCTCGGATCTGAATGTCAGGCTCAAAGTGCTTCTCATTCCCTCATCTTTAATAATATAAAAGCTTCAGACCTCAGCAGGGTTTTGCTCACCTACAGCAGCAGCAGGAGAAGCTGGGTGAAGCTTTTTGGGGTGGATTTGCAGCTCTCCTGGTGCTGCCAGAGCAGGAGGGGACTGGGGGAGCTGCAGTTTCACATTTTCCAGGAGGAGGAGGAAGCTCCAAAGGCAGGAGTTCTGCTTTGGTGCTTTATAAAGAGAAAAAAAAGGAGGATAAAGAGAGCAAGTCCAGACGTGCTGGTGCACATGAGGGTTCATGTGAGCAGCAGGGTGGTGCTCCTGATCCACTGATTTTCCTTCCTTTACCACCAAACTCGAGTTGGTGAAGTTCTCAGCCTTCCTCTCACGGAGTTTTTCCCCAGTGCTGGGGCAAGGTGATGTTTGGGGAGGAGGAGAAGCAGCCAAGGAAGCTCTGGAATGAGCCACCTCCCAAAAGGTCTGCATGAGGAGGAGGAGGAGGAGGGCTCTTCAATCCCTGCTCTCAGAAGTCCTGGGAGGATATTGCACAAGTCCAGCAGGTCACAGAGGAGATTCCCGTTGTCTGATTTTGCTGTGATGCCCTTTTTTATTGCTGAGGAGACTCGGAGGTGACTCAGTCACGGGAATTTGGGCCTGAAACTGCAGTGGCACCTCGGGGAAGTGCAGGGAGGGGCTGCACCTCGCAGCCCCATCCCCAGCTCTGAGAAAGGAGGCGAGGTTGTCACAGCTCCCCAGCCTGGGAGGTTGTGCAGGGAGGAGGCAGGGATGGTGCCTGAATTTAGCACTTTGGGATGGTGCCAAGCACGGCCTCCGTGGCAATCTGCAGCCCAAACATTGCACGCTGTGGGTGCTGCCAGTCCCACACACGAGCCAGGCCACAGAAATCACAAGGCAGGGAAACATGTGGATGTGGGTTGTTCTGCTCTGTGAAGGGAAGCGGATCTCTCCTGCCGTGGAGCTTCTTGCCCCTCTGCATTGATTTCCCCTATTTAATTTACCATCAAGAAGAGAGGAGCAGCTTTCTGTTTATTAATTCCCAATAAGCAGTTTGAAATGACTGCTTTAAAGTCATTTAACTTTATAGAAATAGATTATCTCTTGGGGTGGGCTCTTTTTCCACAGCCCTGTGCCAGCTGCAGTGAACAACATCAACCTCCCCCAGGCAAACCCAGCCACTGTTAGATATCATTGGATCTTGCTGTTGGAGAAATGCTGGGAACTCTAAAATGGGGGAAGTTACTCGTGCTTAGAGTGTCTGGCTGCAGTGAAGGGCAAGTTGAGAGCACATCCCTAAGGAATGGGGTGGTCTCGTGGCTGATCCACCTCCCTGGGTCCTCCATCTCCCGCCCCTCAGGTTTGCAATTTGGGGCTTTAAATCATCCATGGTACCAAGGAGGGTTTTGTTTTACACTGAGGGTTCTCTAAAGCAAACAGGACACTTAGGAGTGCTTAAAAAAATTCAAACCCACAGAATATATCGATTTTTAAGACATGACTTTTTACGCACTTTGGAAGAGCCAGGGTTGCATGGCTGGGCATCACAATGCTGCCAGCGAGGAGATCTGTGTCTTACATCTCCCTCAAAGCTGGGGTATTCCAGCCCTGCCCTGCTCACTCCTGGCAATAAACCAACCTTTCACTTCCCTGGATCCCAGGAGGCAAAATTGTGAAGCTCAGTGGCCACACCTCGGTGTCCTGTGAGTCACCACGGGATGACTCAGATGAGGAGCATCGCTGGCTCTGTGTACAAAGGGCTCCAGCACCCACCCCGAGGATGCTGAATCATGGAATCACAGAATGGTTTGGGTTGGAAGGGACCTTAAAGACCATTTCATTCCACTCCTGCCACGGGCAGCGACACCTTCCACCAGAGCAGGTTGTTTCAAGCCCCATCCAACCTCACTCATCATCCTCGCTGCAGCTTGGTTTATTTAAAAGAAGGAATTAATTAGCTCTGGTTTTGATTTCTGTATTCACTGACTTTTGGTCAAATATTTTTCTTTAACATCATGTGTCTGTTGCATAACTGGAAGTACAAACCTTGTGGTACTGGAACAGGAAAAAAAGAAAAAACCCAGGCAAACCTTTTTGGTTAATGTTTGAAGCCTTGGAGTGAAATCCTGAAAATAGCAATAGAGGATTTCCATGAAATTCTCTCTTCCCAAAGAAATCTTGAGGGGCTCTTAGGGAGGAAGGGAGAAATCTGTGCATTAAGGAATTCATGTAGCTTTGTCTGTGTTACAGGGTCGGGAAGCTCCAGCTCCTCAAGCCATGGATCAGGAATCCTTCAGCTTTACTGGCTTGAACCATCTCCAGGTCCCTTTGCCCTAAAACACCTCCAAAGATATTGCAGTGTCTGTTTACAGTGGGTTGGGTGCTGTGAGAGGCAAGTGAAGCAGCACTCCCTAATTAAGTGTATTTCTTATGTACTAATATGCTTAATATAGATTACTTAATGTATGTTAAGTATAATATATATATTTCCCTGAAACACTTCATTTTCAGCCACTCCCGTGGGTATCCCTGGCATTTTTACACACTCGAGTTTGGTCTGAGTCCCTGTGACAAGTATTACATGAAGCTGAAGGATGTTAAAATCCAGGCTGGAGCCTCAGGGGAGAGGAAGCTGCCCTCTTTTAAGTCAAATATTTTAGAGAAGCAGAGTTGAACCAGAGGAATTTATACTAAAATTAATCAAAGCCAAAGTCAACAGAGTGTTGCCTTTTTGTTGGACATGAGCTGCAGTATCAGCTGAGCCCTTTAGCTGAGCTGCTGCCTAAAAGAAGCAGTTTCTACGGCTGTAATGACACCAATTAGAGGGTGCGTCCCTTAGTAACCTTTGGGCAGCCCTGAATTGCTCGGGGAGGTGGATTAGATCGTCATTGTGGGTGTCTTCCAGCTGAAATCCTCTGTTCTGTTTGATTCTAATCCAGTCCAGTCTATTCCATTCCACTCTAATTCCTTCCCTTCCTTTCTTTTCCTTCCCTTTCCCTTCTCCCAGCAGCGCAGTGCATCAGATCAGGATTTCAGCACAAAACCACCTTGTTCTTTTCCATTGCTCTAAGCCGTGGAGCCCATTGAGCAAACCAGAGATGATTCACCCTGAACCTCAAATAAAATCGGGCTTGTTGAAATTCCAGCTGCCTCTAACAGCTTCCCAGAGCCCGTCCTCTGCCGGCCTCGCTGCGTCGGGTGAAAGCAAAGATCTTTTTTTGGCTTTTTTTGGCTTTTGTTTTTTCGGGGGGAAGGAGAAAACGTTCAGAATTTAAAAGGCAATTTGTGTTTTACCGAGCTTCACTAAAGCTGGGGGGATGGAGCCGTGAGGCACACGGGCAAACAGCTGGCGAGGAAAACATCTGGCAGCGGCTCCAGGTGGGCAGGGCAGGGAAAGGGGAACCGCGCGAGGCACAAACCACGGGAAAACCACATTATTCTCCGTTAACATCCCCCGCGGGTGATGTCACCGCCGATAAGGGGAAATAAAACGCTGTTCTGGGCTGTCACGGGTGTCCCCGGCTCCGGGACCCTCCCGTCCCCGTCCCCGCCCCGTCCCCGCCCCGGTCGCGCCCAGTCCCGGTGCGGAGCCCGGAGCCGCAGCACGCAGGTGAGGGGATGCGGCTCCCGCGGGGATCCCGGGGGGAACGGGGGGATTAGGCACAGATATCCGTGAAGAATAGGGATTAGGGGTGCGCTCGTCCCCTCGGAGTGCGAGGTGGGACACGCGTGAGCTCCCACGGGCGCTGCGGTTTGGGGCGCACGGAAAGCGCTCGCCGGTTTTGGGGACAATGGTGGGATGGTGACTGTGGAGGAGCTCCAAAGGTGTTTGCAACTCGCGGGGTGCGGGGCAGCTCTGCCCGTGCCCCAAAATCCTTGCGGAGTGGGGGGTGGGAGGGACGGTGGGTGCGTGGGAGGCTGGGACACCCAGGGGGACACCCGGGGGAGCAGCTGAAGAAATAGCACCGAAAGGGAGAGCACTGGTGTTTCTTTCCCAAATAGAAGCTTTTTTCCACTTGCTGTGAATATAAGGAATGTTTGGGGTGCTTTATGAACGTCAGCTCTGGGATGTTCCCTGCAGCTGATCCTCTGCCGGGGCAGGGAGAGCTCGGATGGGTTCGAGCTCAGCTGCCCAAACGTTGTTGGAAATCAGAGCCCAAATACTCGATGAGGAGCAGCTGAGGGAGCTGGGAAAGGGGCTCAGCCTGGAGAAAAGGAGGCTCAGGGGGGACCTTGTGGCTCTGCACAACTCCCTGACAGGAGGGGGCAGCTGGGAGGGATTCAGGCTCTGCTCCCCGGGAGCAAGGAACAGGATGAGAGGAAATGGCCTCATGTTGCACTAGAGGAGGTTTAATTGGATATTAGGGAAAATTTCTTCCTGGAAAGGTTTGTCCAGCCCTGGAACAGGCTGCTCAGGGCAGTGTTGTAGTCCCCATCCCTGGAGGGATTTAAAAGCCGTGTGGACGTGGCACTTGGGGACACAGTGCTGGAGGAATGGCTGGACTGGATAGTCTTAGAGGGCTTTTCCAGCCCCAGTGATGCTGTGATTCTCTGCAATCCATCATTGGGGCGCTGCTGAAGAAGGGGGGAGAAAACCCCTTCCCATGGCAGCAGGCAAATAACCCAGAGGGGCATTTCCAGAGAGCTCCAAGAGCTCCAGCCCTGCAGGGACAGAGGAGGTGACACCAGGCTCCAAGCCTGGCTGCACCCTTGGTGGCAGAGGATTAGTGGGTTTTGGAGATTTTGGTTACAAACACCGAACTGGGCATCCCAGACCCGGCTGGGAGACACGAGGCTGTGGCCACCCTGTCCCACCGGGGCCAAAGGGAGCAAAACTGCTGCTCCCTGAGGTATTCCAGGAGAACAGGGGGATCATGCAGGACCTCCCACTGGAGCAGCACAAGCCGTGGAGCAAACCTGACCTGGCTGGATCCCGGCCAGGGGAGTCAGCAGGAGCTGTGTGCGCACCCCTGGCTTCACCTGCCAAACGCGAGGGCTTTAAAAAGAACCCAGAAGGCAAATAAAAGCTTTGGGAGATACGGGCTGTTCAAACACTCCGGGCTGCTGGATGCTGCTGGGAAGACTGCCTTAAAAACCCCGTGGGCTCAGGAGAATGAGTGTTTTACGGGGAGAGGAGTTATTTGTTGGTTGTGAGACTTGGGGGTTTGTTATTCCCGAGGCAGGGCAGCCACACCTCCTGCGAGCTTTGTGCACCCGAATGCTGCTTTCAAAGAGAATTTGCCTTCTCTGTTTTAAATTTGGAATTTTCCTTTTCCTTCCCTGTTTCTGGCTCTCCCTTTTTCCTTCTCTCATGAATGCTGCCTTTGACGGGAGGAGCCCAGCTCAGGCTATTCCTGTGCACAGGCAGGTGTGTGTTTGGCCGGGCCGTGGCGTGGACTCAGAAAACTTGCAAAGCAGCTTTTATCCGCTGGCCCGGAGCCGCTGTGTCCCTCCCACAGTGCCCTCCGGCCGAAATGGGATAATTGTGGATGCATGGGAGGGGAAAAGGGAGCTGTATCCATGGCTGCCCCCCTCCTCTCCCCATCCCGGGTGTCCCCGATGCGCTGTGCTGCGTTTCGCACACAGCTCCTGGTTAATGCTGTGCCTGCACCCCTCGGGGATTCCGTTTGGGTTTTTTTATGGAAATCGTTTCCGGGATGGTGCCTCAGGGCTGGGGAAGTGAATAACATTGGGAGTGTTGTAAGCTCAGCGGTGGATTCCGTCCCGAGGGTGTCTGGGCCGGGTTCACCCCGGAGCGTTCGGGCTGCTCCCGGCAGTGACTCCCGTGCATCCCACAGGTGTTGGACCAGGATCTGTTCTGTGGCACCGGAGCTGTCGGCTCTGCTGGGCAGGTATGTGATGGGAACCCAGCAATTTCCATCAATTGTCATTATAAACCATAACTCCCCTCAAAAACCTGTTTTTCGGACGGTGCAGGTTAAAAATGACTGAAGCTTCTTTTGTCTTTTTGTTTCAGGAAGGATGTCAGACGGTTTCTCTGTAAGTATGGATTTCTTTAAAAAAACGCGGGGGCTGTGGCTGTGGCCTTGAAGCAGAGACCTTTGGCTGGGATGGCAGGGAACAGGTCCTTGCTACCCTCTGTAAATCCCCAAATCCTCTCCAGCTACGTCAGCACTTACTGGTTTTCTGGGAAAAACTGGGGGGCAGCTGAGAGTTGAGCTCCTGCCTTCAGCACACGCTGCAGGCTACAAGAGGTGGATTGATGCCTTATGTTTTAGCTTTTATATTTTTCCAATCCTGCATTCCCAGTGTGTAACTCTGCAGTGTCCTGCAGCCTGGGAGCTGCTGCTCTCTCATGCTGAGACAGACAGAACAAAGCCTCTCCAGGCTGCTCTCCAAGGACACCCAGCCCGGCCTAGGCCCAAAATGTGTAACCCAGCATCTTGAGAAGGGGGGCAAGCTGAGGGGAAATTGCATCATTAGCTAAAGTTTAATTGGTGAAATTGGGTTGAGATGCAAATGGCCCAAAGCTATAAAAGTGTGAAGAACTCGTGACCTGGGGTCCATCTTGGGTGCAGCCTTTGGCCTGCCCAGGGTGTGCCTCTGAAGGCCTTTCAAATAAATATCCACCTTTATTCCCTTGCTCCTGTCTGGTGCCTGTTTCTAAGTTGCCCTCTTTAGGCATCAAGATGTTGGAGAACCCAACGTGATCCCAGGAGGACTCTCCCCCACCTGACCCTTGTCCTCTCCTCTGTCCCCAGTTATCCGATGCCTTGGCCAACAGCAACAACCCAGCCCCCTGTGCCCCCCCAGCCCAGGGCTGGCCCTCCTGGGGGAACCAACCCGCAGCTCCTGGGGCGTTCCCGGGGTATCCTGGAGCACCAGGGGCCTATCCTGGAGCACCAGGAGCTTATCCTGGAGCACCAGGAGCCTGTCCTGGAGCACCAGGAGCATACCCTGCAGTACCAGGAGCATACCCTGGGGCACCTGGAGCTTATCCTGGAGGACCAGCAGGACCGGGAGCGTATCCAGGAGCACCTGGAGCATTCCCTGGAGCGCCACCAGCGACGGGGCCGTTTCCCACCCCAGGACAACCATCCAGTGGCCCTGGATTTGGGCCTTCTGCTCCGCAGGGAGGACCAGCTCCTCCTCAGGGAGGACCGACTCGTCAGGGAGGACCAACTCCTCCAATGGTAATGGCTCCATCATTTTGAGGGTTTTTGTGTCTTCAGTGGCTGATTTTGCTTGGCCGCGGGAGGGACCTGGGGCTGGCTGTCACCAGGGGTGGCATTTGGCTTCTGACATGACTTTTTGCTGACACCAAACCCCTGTTGTCTCCCAGAAAGTCCCATTTGAGCTGCCCCTGCAGGCAGGACTCGTCCCTCGGCTGCTTATCACCATCACCGGGACCGTGAACCCCAACCCAGACAGGTACTGGGGGTGTCCAGCTCCGAGGGTGGGGGGTTTCCATGGGGCACTGCTGGGTGGAGCAGGGGGGCTGGAGTTTGCTTTCTATCCCTGAACAACACCTGCCTGGTGTAACGTGAGTATTACCCTAAATAAACGAGTAAATGCACTGTTGTTACCCAGCGGGGTCTGTGGGGTTTCCTTTCTGCTATTTTTGGGAAGCCCTGTAACAGAGTCCAGGGCTTTTGTGGCAAAAGCAGCAATTCCATGTTTGTCTTTGCAGGTTTTCACTGGACTTCAAGAGAGGGAATGACGTTGCCTTCCACTTCAACCCCCGCTTCAACGAAGACCACAAGAAAGTAATCGTCTGCAATTCCATGTTCCAGAATAACTGGGGGAAGGAGGAGAGGACCGCTCCCAGGTTTCCATTTGAAGCTGGAAAACCCTTCAAGGTACCAGAAAAACCCATTCCAGCTCAGTCTCGGGGCACCAACAGCACTGAGAGGGTTTGGGCAACAAGACCTGTGCAAGGACATTGATGCTTTAGCACAGGAATCAGCTCCCAGGGTGCTTCTGGGGCAGCCACCCCATGTGCTTCCCTGGCTTCCCACAGCGCCTTCCCAGTTCTTCTGACCCCCTCCTGCAGCTCCAGCTGCCCAGGGCTTAACTTCTCCCCCCTTCTGGTATCCCCATGGATTATGAAACCCTCCCTGTTTACACTGTTGTTCTGCAGCAGTGGTTGGACAGGTTTCTGTAGCGTGTTTTCCCTGCTGGCAGCTCTTGGAGGGTTTTTTCCTGCAAAGGAGGTTCACACTGTGGAGTCCTGCTTTGAGTGACTGGCACAGGGATGAGGAGGCAGAAACTGGGCTAAAACACGGAGGAGGGAGAGCACGGGAGAGTTTTGGGAAGGCAAAGGTCACTGGTGTTGCAGCCGAGTTGCTGCTCCAGCTCCTCCACATGCCCCAGGGCTGGACTCAGCTGGCAGCAGCCTCCAGCCAGTGCCAGCCTGCTCGAGTCTGTGCCTTTAAACTTCTTCTAGAACAAATCCAGCGGGGTTTTTTGGCTGATTTGGGGTTTTTATTTCAGCTCCAGATCCTTTGTGAGACGGATCACTTCAAGGTGGCCGTGAACGATGCTCACCTGCTGCAGTACAACTTCCGTGAGAAGAGGCTGAACGAGGTGACCAAGCTCTGCATCGCGGGGGACATCGCCCTCACCAGCGTCGTGCCCACCATGATTTAACTGGGGGGAACCCTGGGCACACTCTGGGCTCCTTCTACGGTGTAACAAAAGTGCCTTCTCACAAAACCACTGTGAGGTAATAAAACATTTTACCTGTAAAGTTTGGTTTTTATAATATCTCAAAAGACATGACACCCTCCAGGCAAGCTGAGTTCTGATGTGGAAGGAGCTGAATTCTTGCTGTAGAGACAGAAACAAGGAGTTTGATTTCTGTGGAGAGGAGTACGTGGGAAAGCAGCCTTGGCATTCTGTCGCTGGTGCTGTGAACAAGGGCAGCAATCCTCGACGAAGCACAGGGAAAACCTGACAGCCTCCAAGCCTGAGGTATTGCAGGAGAGGGTTCAGAGCTGGAGAAAGCAAAATCTCTCTGCAACCCTGTGGCTGGAGAAGCCATCCCTGTCCTTCATTCCAGCCCAGCTGGGGGCCCAAAGCAGCGTGTCCCAAGTACATATCCCTGCCCAGGGAGATCCCATCCCTACGAGTGTTACGTACTCCACGGGTCACAAGCCTTGTGCTGCTCCCCACTCATCACCCCCGTGTGAGTCAAGACCGGTTTCAAGGGTGGGGAGGTTTATTGGCAAGTTCACCTCGTGAGTCAGGCTGGTAAAAAAAGAAAACAGAAGTATGTTCCCTTTGCTGTGAGTCACTGCAGTCTTGTCTGGAAAACAAGAACAGTGCAACAGCCACCACTGAAGTTTCCAAAGATTTCTCTGACGTGTCTCATGCTGTTTTATAACAGTGATTCCTTTTATACTTGGGAGTGCCAAGTTACAAGCAGAGTCCTTAAAATTTCCAGCAGATGCAGCAGTCTAGAGCAGCACACTGCTACCAGCAGCACAGAGCAGCTGTGGCTGCCCCATCCCTGGAAGTGTTTCAGGCCAGGCTGGATGGGGCTTGGAGCAACCTGGTCTCTGCAAGGTGTCCCTGCCCACGGCAGGGGGTGGAACTGGATGGGCTTTGAGTTCCCTCCCAACCCCAACCATTCCTCAGCAGGAAAGTCATTAAGAGGTACCTGAAAGTATCCCTAGAACTGGAGTTTAGTAATGAAGAAAGTGGATTCCAACACACATCAGCTTCCTCTCTTTATTCAGTGTAATCAGTACACAGCTTCCAGGTTAAAACTTAAGCCAGAGGAGCCCCCCTGGCAGTGACAGCAACATTTCTGCTGAGGGACTGAATTCTCTGCTTGGTTCAGGATCGAGGCTGGTGGAAGGATGTGTGTGTTACACTAAGGTCACCAGTACAAGAAGAAGCCCAGTGAGGTATTTGTTCAAAATACAACAGCTGGTGGTAACGTAATACTCCTCCTCAAATCCAGAGTCTACAGAACTGGAGTGTTCCTTATGCACAAATATGTTACAGTCTGGATGGGGAATGCACAAGGAACAAGATGAGAGAAGAGACTGAGCATAAACATGTCAAAAACAAGGAAAAAATACAGTTTGACATGAAAGTCCTTAAGATACTCAACAGAAAACTGCATCCTTAAAGGAAACAATACCAATGCCTATTTTAATACATTGCCAAGAAAAGGTTATTGTCTGACTTATAAATCCTTGTTCTGAGTTAGTTTCTGAGATTACAAAACCAGTGCTTCTTAAACAGCAGAAAAATTTCCCTAGGAAAGAACTGCATGCATCCAACACTGCCATAGCTGGTGCTGAGGCAGGTGTTAACACCCCAGACACTGCAGCCTGAGGGTGCAGAGGTACCCCCAGAGCAGTGACAGAGTGTGGCAGAGTTCTGGGGAGGGAACAGGCTGGGTCTCACCCCAGGAGGTGCCCTCCCAGCAGAAAGGGGCACAGGCACAGCTCATGGGGTAGGCACCTTGGAATAACTACAAGTCATGAGGTCAGTCAGGCCAGGGTAGAAAAGTTTAAAGGTGAACAGTTTTACAACCTGAAGGAGATAGGAAATAACATGAAATGATACCAGTATAAAAATGTCAGAATTTACAGCCAGAGGATACAGCAGGGATCACCAGAACACAGCCCACTTGGTGCATCACAACTGCACCACAAAATGATACAAAACCCATTATCAGATCCATTACCACAGGTACTCTTCCTCTCTCAACACAGTTCCAGGGTAGCAGACTGTGTTCCAGGTACCCTCTGTGGGCTTCTTGTTCATAGTATTTACATATTTTGCATTTTAAGTCACTTTTCATTGATCCCCAGAGGGACCAACGGGAGAAAACACGATGAGGTCAGTGAATATTTCAGCTGCTGCAAACTTCTGGGCTCTGGTCTTGACTGGAGTGAAGGGAAGCTCAGCATCCTGCATTGGCTGTGGGAGGAGCCAGAGTGTGGAATCACTGTTTGAGGAACACTTAAACCATGGAGCACTGGAAGGACTCTGATTTCCCCAGAAGTAATTTTGCAAGCTTATTTCCAGGCATAAAATAAAAAGTGATTACACGTGGTCTGTGCTGAAGACAGACACTCCTTCCTCAAGTCAGTAATCCATATTTTAAAGAGGATTTTTCACAAGAAATCCTACACCCAAATTCCATTAATTCTATTAAGTGTGAAAGCTTTTGCACACCTGCTTTTCCCTGCTGAATGTTACTTCCAGCCCTATATCCTGAAGTGATTAAAAAAACATTGGGGTAGGCTTAAAAAATTCCAGGAAGAAAAAAAAGGCTGCTTTAGTGAGTATCTACAAGGAAATTTGTAAGAAACATAACTTAAAGGCTCAATCTGACAAGAATCAGACATTGTCCTGTTACAAATGTCTTGATTCATCCTACACTCGTCATGTGCAATAAGGAATCCCAGTGTGAGCCCAAGCAGGGAGACAGCTGGAATGTGGTTTGTATTTAAAGTTACATGAATTTGCTCGATAACATCTTTAAGACTTTAATTTTCTTTGTGCAGTAACCAAGTCTGCAGCAAAGGTTAACAGTCCTGCAACATGCAGCTTGTCTTAGTCAAATAAACTTGAAGGTCAACTTACCACATCGAGAGAATTTCTGCCAATGGGTGTCAAACCACTGCATGAAACATCTGAAAAATGAGCATATAATTTTTTTTAAGAAGTTACTCTGATGCTGCCAAAGTTGAAAAAAAGGGTATTGTTTTCTGTATTTATTAAAAGAAGAAATCTAAACTCTAAACTGTATTTATGTCTTTGTATCAGCTTTCTGCTTCACGTATCACACAGAAACTATCCAGAGAAATCCTGGGGCACTGTTTGCTCATGTGCAACGTGTGTTTAAGGCACACCAGCTAAGGGAGGCTTTGCTAACAGCACACACAAATCCAGCTGACTCTGATTTCAAACAGTAATATTCAGATTATCATAAATCCTTAGAACAACCAGAAGGTCCCAGCAATGGCACCCAAACTACACCATGCAGCTCTAAGACAAGCACCTGTCTGATGTATTTGTGGCTCTCCAGACTGAGCAAAGTTTGTATCTGTGCTGGGATCCTTCTCCGGGCTGCACATGACGACGTCTTGTCCTTGTTCTGCAGCAGACAGTTCCATCTCTTCCATGCCATCCATGGCTTTGGATTCACTGCTAGAATTTCCCAGCACCTGAAAAACAGGGAGTTTCTCAGCTCCCAGCCATGTCCTTGTTATGTCAGGCCGAGTCCACACACCTAACCTACAGTTTTTATGGACAGCTCAGGAGAGATGGAGTTTTAACTCCAGGCACTGCATGAGGCCAAGGCTCAGGGTTTAGGGCTGTGACCCATATGCCAAACAACCTTTAAAGCCTGAAAATCCCTTTGAGAGTATAAAGGAAGTTCTTCCACAGAAAAGGTTTTGAACTTCAGGTGTTACCTGGTGACTTTTCCTCCAGAAAAACCTATCAGCAATACTGAAAGGTTTCCCCAGAGGGTGAAAACACCAACAAGCGATTTCTCATTTTGATAAAGAAGGAAGTAAAAGGTATAAGAAAAAAATCAGTAACCAGGGTTTTTTTAATGTGTATTATATGTAGGGGGATGGGAGGGGAAATGACTGCTGCAGTCATGCACAGATCCAAGCAGTAACAAATAAAATGAGGATACTCCATTTCCAGTGAAAGGTACTAAGTGATGATTCACTCTCCAGCACTGGCTCTCACTGAGTAGCAGAGTACCATCTAAATTAGAGGCCACATTCCTGGTTTTTTAAGGCTACTCAAACACAGGCAATGCCACCAAGTCTTCAGACATTTCAGGATGTGGATTTCTGACACTTGGATTAGTTCTTGCTATACCTTTAAGGAGATTAAGAGCCCAGTGCTCTGCTGTGGCAGTATGAGCACCGAGCGCTGTTGCTTTTAGTCACAGTCCATAAATGCACAGGCATTTAAAAAATCCACACCAGAAAACAGGAGGTGGTGGAATCCTAGGAACATTGCTTGTCCAAGTGACAAGTGTCCTCATGGAGCAGCCAGGACCTCCAGAATACAGCTCTAAAGAGCAAGACAAGGTCCCCAAACTGCAGCAGTGCCTGCCTTTGTCCATCCTCAGAGGGAAAATGCACCGCCCTGAGGAATACCCAAGATTTCTAAGTGAGGATTTGATCAGAAGTCCAAGTGTCTGGGGTAATCAAAAGAATTTTTCCTTTGTCAGTAATAAAAGAGTATTTAAAGCACATCCATGAACAATGCATAATTTACCTTATTTCCCTCTGCTGTGCCAGCAACCAGACAAATTTCTTCTGCAACCACAGAAATGCTGGAAGAGAAACCAAAACATTTTCATTCTTCTCAATCACCTTCATCAATCACCTTCAATCATCTTCTGACTTGTCCAACTAATCTTACAATTTGTTCTGCAATTTTGCTGGCTTGGTTGGCACTGGTGAGCAACATCAAACTTCCTGGGCAAACAATAAACTTCTACCCCAGCAGCAAAATTACACTTGGGGAAAGCTCTTAATATTTGCTTAAGGGAAGGAAAAGTCACAAGTGCTTTGCAAACTTTATCACTGCCAAATTGAAAGGTAACATTTAATGGGTATGAACATCACGTCTTTCAGTTCCAACTCTCAAATTATTTGTACAAGGTTAATTAAAAGCAGCTTTAACACGCCTACCTTTGTTCATCAGGGAGTTTATCCAACGGGGGAATTTTTTCTGGGGAAAGCTGGTCCATCTTCAAACTTTGTGCTGGGTGGAAGCCTTTGAGGCCTGATGGGGTTTCTTTTGCATTTGCATCCTCAGGGTCACGGAGAGGAGAAGGAACGTTCAGGAGCAAAGGTCTAAAGGATGGTCTCGGAGTTGCCAGTTTTCCAGGGGTCCTTGGAAGCAAACCTAGAAAATGTGTTTAATGTTTCATTCCTACAGAAGTTTCCAGAAGCTGAACTGAACTGATCATTATGATTCTAACCAGGGACACAATTGTTTTCTGCTTGCTGAATCATTTATACAAATATTATATGGAAATCTTATATACACTTGCAAGGAGAAATTGAAATTATTAACTTCCATCTTTCAAATTAGGCAATTTTAATAGAGTTTAAAAGACACAGATTCAGAAGTGATGCTTATAACAGATTCTCTGCTGGAGTTGGTTTAAACCCAGTGTTGCTCAAAGCTTTTCAGGAGTTCTCCCCTACTAACAAGAGGCACATGAAGAAATTGTTAGTTTTGGGATAAGAAGAGAGATCTGCACCCAAAAAAAGGGAACTTAAAATCAAATTATGAACTAGAAATGGGAGAGAAGCAGAATTCCTGGAAATACTGGCTGCACATAGATGTCAATAAGATACGATGCTGAAAATGAAGTTACATTTTGAGCACCTGTTAAAAACCCCAAACTTAAACAGCTTTTATAGCAAACTGGATTATGCTACAATCTTGTTAACCATGAACACAGATTACGGGTAGACTTTATCTGCAGCTTTGAAGACACCACTGCAAGAGGTTTAGTTAAAAGACCCCAATTCCTGTCCTACAATTAGAGAATGTGAGCTGGCTTTGACTTTGATGAAGAGGCTCGTCAGCTGAATCTGGGAACGTTCAGATTAGAATTTCATTATTAAATTTATGCTGGAAAAACATGAACCAGCTATTTCACCTCCGTCTAAGCAGGGATTTCATGCTGCCATAACCACTCAAATCAGCACATTCATGTACACCAGTTTACTTTGGAGCCCTGATGTAATTAGTCACTGGTTGAAATAGTGTGCCCAGTACTGGAGTTGTAGCCAGTATAAACAGCACGATTCCTCTCCCCACTGAAATCGATTTAAACTCTCTTCACTAGTTTCAGGTCACAGAAATCATGATCAAGCTTCACCTACCTGAAAAGTTTTTCACAGGACTTTCAATCCTGAAAAACCCTGCTTCAAAAACCACTTTTTCTGCCTCTGGCAGCTTCTCCTGATGTGTACCCTCAGCAGCTCCCTCCTGCTTCATTTTATCCCTCATGGCTGCTTTCACAGAAGCCAGGCGGTTCCGGGCAGCAGCTCTGGCAGCTGCTTCCACCTTGGGTTTGGGCACTCCACTTGGAACAGCCTTTTTCTGGAATGGTGAGAAAGCTGGGTCACACCTGGAAACTCTGGATAGGAGTGATTACACATGAATCTCTACACAGGTGCTGCTCCCACAGACACAGCAAGGAGCAAAAGGAGGCTCGGGGGGAACTTCTGGCTCTCCACAACTCCCTGACAGGAGGGGGTGTTCTGCTCCCAGGGAACAAGGGCCAGGATGAGAGGAACTGGACTTCATTTGCGTCAGAAGAGGTTTAGACTGGATGTTAGGGAAAATTTCTTCACTGAAAGGGTTGTCCAGCCTGCCCAGGGCAAGGGTGGAGTCCCCACTCCTGGAGGGATTTAAAAGCCACGAGGATTTGGGACTTGGGGACAGGGTCAGTGGTGGCCTCGGCAGTGCTGGGGAAATGGTTGGACTGGATGACTTTTCCAACCTCAACAATGCCACAATTTTATGCATCAAGGCCTCTGCTCATCCCCAGCATCCCTTGGGCTGCCATGCAGCTGTTAAGGTAACTCTGTGATGACAACATTAAGAATTTTCTTCAAATGAATCTGCAGTTCACAAATCCTCAACACAACTTTTTTCCTAATAAATTCAGTAAGATTTTGGAAGCACTGGGATGCAGGGACTCCTAGTGGCAGGGACATAGTGTAACCACAGGACAGACTCCAGGCAGTCAATGAAGTCTCTTTTGGCACTCTGTTTTCCAAGGGCAGTTTTGTTTTGTGCCACCTGTAGGGTTCTGGCATTTATGGGCAGCTACCACAGACCACATTCCCTCTGTTTTCCCATGCCTGAAGTTTCTGATCCACCTTCATATCAACTTCATGATTAGTTAAGCAGTCTCAAGGATCTGCACAGAGTTTAGGCAATGCAAATACAACTTGATCCTCAGAAGCAATTACACATTTCAAACCAAAGGGTAGATAAAACAACTCACATTGCAGCTTATTTTGCAATAAGCACTAACTTATTTTGGAGAGTGTCAGATCCATTTGTGCTTAGAGAAGCAGCAGTTTAAAGCCACCCATGGTGTTGGCTTAATGGGACACCATTATAATTGACTACTCCCTGCTCAAAACTGGCAGTCACTCCCAAATTCCTGTGTGGTTTCCTTTTCAGTTTCAGCATCAATGCCAGTGGCCCAGATAAATTGTTTTACATCTGAAGGGTAATTTTATATCCTAAATTTAATAGATTTGTCTAGAATAGCATAGAATCCAAAGACTCCAAGAAAGTCATTGTTAATTCTTAGTTCTAATCTTACCAGCCAAAAGAGGACTAAACCCACCAAATAATCCAGGTGCACAGGGGAGAGGTGAGGGAGAAGGGTGCACCCTGAGAGGAATTTCACTTCATATTTAATATCTCTAAAGAAGCCATACAAGATGTGTTTTAGGGGCTATTCATACCTTGACAACTGCTTTGCTTGGGACATCAAGTGGCTGCCACTCATTGTCTTGAAGCTTCTTCAGATTATCAAATTTTTTATTCACATCTTCAATCTATTGGTCACATGTAAGGAAAGCAAAAGAATACATTGCAAAATAACCTTTATCCAAACAAGCAGTCTTCCATCCTGCAGGAAACAATCTCTCAAATAGCTCTGAAGAAGCAGATCAAACCCTTATGCATTTTGCAGAGAATTCAAAACCTATGCCCAGGACCATGACAAATCCATCTCTGCATTTAATTTAACTACTTACAAATTCCTTTGTTGAATGCCGATTTACAAATATTGTCAAGAGCCCTTTGGATAATTCAGAATATTATGTTTCATTCTGAACCCAAAGAAAGCATCAACAGAGGAAAAGAGATGAAGGTTTTCTACCACCTAAGCTCACCCTAAACAGAGTTATTGCAGTTTCTGCATTGTTCCCATACTGAAGCATGGAACCCCTACTTTTCAGGTGAGCTCAAGGAATTTTCCAAAAACTGGGAGGTAGACATTCTGACTGTATCCTCACTCCAAAACAGAATAAGATTTGGTCAAACATATTCATTCCAGAGACAGACAAGATACATAGGCCACAAGAAGACACAACAGAAGACCTGGTCCATGAACTGTAAGTCATAGCAAACCAACTGCAACTATTCACTGTCACAAAGTGTTAAAACAAGGACCTGCATTTTTAAAATTTAAAATAAAAGACAATCTGAACATAAAAAAAAAAAAGAGTTTTAATCCACAGTTTGTAAAGAACTACATCAGTTTTATTCTACTAAGTTAACATGCAAGTACATACCTGAAAATTAATCATATCCCAAAATCCATCCAGGTCTGTACACGTTGTTTCTTTTTCACCTCGTTTAAATTCACAATTATCAACCAGTCCTTCAAACTGCTTGAACCTTTCTCCTATGAGCAGCCTTGTCTGACCAACTGTGGTGCGAATCAGGTCTTTAGCTGGTAGCAACAAGGAAAAAAATACAGGACATCTTGGATAAATAAGTGTTTGAGGAGTCTGGAATTTGTTGTCCCACCTATTGCAAACCTGCAATTCAATTCAGATGGAGCTTCCCTGCCCACTGAACTGCTCTAAACTTGCTTCTTTCAAAAAAAATTACACTCTCAAGTCTTAAAGATATGCATTGCTGGAGTCATCTTTGTTTTCCCAGATAAGGGCGTTTATTCCACATTAAAAACTAATATTATTTTTAAAAATTAGCTTGGTTAAAGTTCACACATTTAAATACACTTCAAACTGGTAACAGAACAACTATTTTGATGTGCACTTTGTTCACTTTATCAATCACCATCACGTCAAGTGCTACACAAATTTTAGCAATAGGAGCCTTTTTGTCCTGAGGCAGATACAACTCTAAACTTTCTCCAGCACAGCTTTGCAAATTCTTTTTGCTGTTTTGCAAACAGCAGATACACGTCCTTCCCTCTGTCCCATTCAGTTCCCATAACCCCCTTTCTAGTGCCTGCTGCAGCTCACTCTTACCATCCTCTGGAACGTCCAGCTCAAGGTTTCCTTCCCACTGGAGGCACTGAGACAGCAGCCTCTCCGTCTCAGTGCGAAGAATGTTTCTGAAAATACAGGGGTAGAGAAAAAATAAGGATTTGGCGAATTTCCTGACTTGTGGCTGTTAATGGTTACTATCCTTTTGCTCTCAGAGAAGCCACAGTCTTGAAGCAGAAGCCATTAGATTGTTTTATTTTGCTGACTGGCTGAGGTGCAATTTCTACTGCTTTCAAGTTCATGATCTTTAAGACAAGGTGTCAGTCTCCAGAATTTTACATTCATTCCTTGCACTAAAGGTACAAAAAGGAAGACAGGAATGTGTGCCTGCTCAGGTCACAGCTGACAGGCACCAATCACCATTAAATTAAGCTGATCTTTAGAAGATGTCTCGTTATTCATATTAAGACCCTTCAAATGGACATCAGGGAAGAGAAACAAGTGAACCCAAACCTGAAATAGGGCACATCATGCTCTGGCTCTCTTGTATCATCTGACTTCACTGCAAGTGCTGCTGAGATGGGAGTTGTTTTGTTTGATGTCTGAGTGGAAGTTCTCTCATCTGACTCACCTGCTCAAAAACACAAAAGGAATTTGTTCAGAACCTGGTGATTATTAAAAGCATTAGAACAATAAACTAAAAGTGAACTTCCTACCTTCTCCTTTCAAACTTGTGGTCATTTGCTGTTCTTGAATGCCTTTAACAGCAGGTGAAATTTGACTTCTTAAATTAGGCTTTTGTGCTTTAGTACTGGAGTTTTCAAATATTTTGCTGGAAACAAAGAAAAGTACATTTAGTTAAGACACATTGAGAAAGTGACATCAAATACGGCCAAATACAGAGAAATGCACAGTTTAGAAGGCAAACCTCCACACAACATTAAAGAACTCAAATAATAAATTAATAAATCTGTGCAGATAGATACAGGGCAGAGTCCCTGACAGCTGCTCCTAAAGCATGGACAGAATTATGAATTATATCCATATTGCTGCTGTATTAAGTCCACATTTAAGCAGTGATAGAAGCCACGAGGATCAGGTGTTACAACACCACAACACTTTGTTACAAAGTGAATCTCTCTATAGACAAATGGTTTTTGCATCCCCACAGAGAGGTTCACTCCCATTTTAGGCCCCATTAGAAGAAAGAATCTTACAATGAAGATTCTGAAAAATTCCAGACAGCACTGGGTGTCAAAAAAGCATTTGCCCTTGAAGGAGACATGGGTGTCACACTGTAGGTTGCTAATCCACTCAGAGGCTGAAACACAAAGTTCTGAGGTGCAAAGGAGCGTGTTCTGGGTCTCCTTGGAGAAGAACTGCTGTTTTCCACTGAGGTTTGTTCTTGCTGAAGTTCTACTGGGATTGAATGTTTGGAATCAGCTGCAGAACTTTTCACCCCTGGATCCACTCCAGCGTTTGTCTCCACTTTATGTTTAGAAGAAATTACCTGTAACAGCACAGAGAGACAATCAAATCATCAAATCAATCACATGTTTGCAATAAGCATGGGCTGAATTATACCATGAGTGTCTGAAAGCCATCAGGAAGGGAACACCTTAAGGTAAGGCAGCTCCTACAACAGCACACCTGTACAGAAGTGTTGAGTTACCAACAAGTCCAACCATTTTTGACACCTGCAAATCATTCTAGAGACAGAAGTAACACTTCACTACAAAGAATGCAACAATTCACAACAGGGGCTAAAGCAGAACACCTCACCTACCAAAACAATAATTAAAATTGGCAAATGCTTGCTCCCACTAGTAGAAAAAAAAACCTTTAAGGTGATAAAATCCTCAAGAGCAGAATTACTGGCTACAAATCCAACTAGGCCTGTTGAATAATCATAGTTTATACACATACTCCAATCCAAAGACTGAAAAACAAGCTGGAATAGGCTGAGAGCTGAGGAATGCAACCCAAGACAAGTGCAGTTAGCACCACAGAATGTCATTAAAAGAGGAGAAAAAAATTAAACACTAATTCACATTCTTACGAGAGGAGTGAGCAGATAGTCACACAGAACACATTTCTGAGATACCTAATTGAGATTGTTAGCTCAAGCCAGCCAGAAAAACTTGGGGTATTTTTCAAGAAAATATGCATCTTCAATGCACTGAAAGTCTTGTTATATTTTAGCCACCCCTGCTAGGAATGTAAACCTTGAATTTTGCTTTTAACCAACCCTTTCAAATGGGCTGCCTGTGGTTACAGCAAGAGTTTACCAACTGGCAGGGACTCCTGCCTGTGAAGAGGTGCTTGTCCAAGGAAGATACGAGTGCTCTTACCTCCTCTTTGGGTGTGATTGCACAATCTCAAACACACTAGAGTACAGCTGCAGGTACAGGAACAGGGGTGGAGATGGGAGGTGTGAGAGGGAAGAGTGGAGTGCAAAGAAGGAAGAAATCATGGACAGCTCTTGCACAGAACTGTCTGCACATGAATGCATAAAAAATTCTGCAAGTGATGACACCAAGAACCACAATGACTGCCTTCAGCTGCAAATCATGCAGAGAATAGAGCTCTATCTTGCAGGGAACAGCATTTACAGCTTTATTTTTTGGTGGTTCAAAACCTAAAATTGTGTTTATTTCTTAACTTCTAGAGTCTCGTATCATTACCTGAGCAGGAAAAGGATCCATTCAGAATACACTTCAAAAAGGAATGAACTGCACAAAATTTATAGCTGCTTGAATAAACCAGCAAAGCGATCTTTTTTTTTTTTGGACTAGTTAAAACATCAGATATATGTCATGTAAGAACTTCTTGACTATTTTAAATCATTGTCCAGATCTTGATTAGTAATCAAATCATCCATCAGTCACAACCATATCCATGGTGGGAATCTTGGAGTTGCCCTGTGAAGGGTCAGGAGTTGGACTTGGATGATCCTTGTGCGTCTGTTCCAACTCACAGTGTTCTGTGATTCTTTATGAGCACTAAATTTGATCTTAATTTTAAAAATATGGCAGTATAAATACTTACAGCTCCTTCCCAAATTCTTTCTTATTAGTGAAATTACTACTTCCATGCTTGAACAGTTCAGCTATAATGACACAGTTACTGGCTCTTAAATCAGTTTTACTGCTTTTCCATTTCAACTACTACATGACCTACCTTTGTGGTATCAGGTTTGACAGCTTTCTTCTGCTTTCCTACATTTGCTGTCTTTCTCTGTGACTGGTTACCTACAAAAAGAGACACTCCCAGAGGTCAAAAAGGCATCTGATTAATGTAATCCTTCACCAAAACACTGCCATAAAAATCCAGTTGCTAAAGACAGGGAGAGACTGTTTTATTTCTTGGGTGGGAGGTGGCTAGAGAGAAGAAATAGCATTGCAAAAGTTCATTCAAAAGAAAACCTGGCCTAGGATTTAACAGCCTAGTAACAGATGTATCATCAAGAACACAGATTCATTAAGTCATCAATCTTTAGATGCTGTCATATAGTAACAATAAAGGTCACCTTATTTCCTTAAAGGCTGAAGAGAGACTGTTAAGCCAATTTGAGTTTAGATTTTTAATTTCCATATGGCATAGGAATTCTGATGGTGAACTGAATTCTAGTAAACAGGTTAACACAGACAAAGAGAAATTCCTAACCTGAAGAACAAGGGCTCTCATTTAATAATCCCATGGTCATAAAGTCATACACCAACGAGGCAAATCTTTAGCAGTTCTGGCTTTGTTCTTTGAGTTTGTAATTACCATGGGGACATTGATGCTCCACACTGATGGGTTTTGTGGGAAACTGTCCAGTGTTGGCTTCAACATCTTGATGTAGATATTGCAGTAGAGTTCCAGACAAGAGTCTGAGTGATATAGCATTTAGTCCTGTTCTTAGATGATAATTTGGCGTGACTTAAATGCAGTCTAAGGTACAGCTGAGCTACACAATTCTGCCCCACTTACCAGCAGTAGCAGCAGCAGCTGTTGGCTTCAGCACCTGCCTGGCTGCAGAGGCAGCTGCTCTGGTGACTCTCACATTTGGGGCTGGCTGGGCTGCAGTCTGCAACACTGCAAGAGAGATTAATCCCAGAGATTCCACGTTTAATAAGGAGCTGCACTCAGGTAATAACTGAAAGTTTCCATTTTGTAGAAATCAGAAAAATGCACCAGCAGCTGTCAGTTGCATGGGTTTGCCAGAATGAACAGGGTTGGGTGTTTTTGGTCAGTTCAGTGCAAACAGCACAGCTTGGCCTTGGCATCCAGGCAATGCACAGAGGGATCCTGGCTGAAGGTGGTTTTACTCTACAGGTCCATCAAGGTACCAGCGTGCTTGAGGCCATGCAGTAAGCTTAAGGAATGCTTCCCACTGTTCCCTGCAATCAGAGTCAAGACCCTCCCTGCTTCACAGATGAAGTTTTCTAGAGTAATAACTTTGCCATGGTTATTTGCACAGCTGGAAGCTTAAGCAAACCATTGGTGTAACAAAGTGATGCCCTGGCCGTTATATGAAAGATTTCCAAGGTCAGAATTTAGTGCAATCCAACAAAGTACTCTTAAGACTAATTGCCTCTGAAATATTTTATAAAACATGACAAGTTCATGGACCGTATTACCCATCTTAATCATTTTCATCTTTGTATTTTAGCACTGTTTCTAATAGGCTTTTAAAATGACAGCATTTTCCTGCACAGACAAATTTCACAGGAGCTCTTTATTCCATACTCTGCCTGTCTGAAATCCCCACTTGGTTACTGTGAATGCTATTGCTGTCTTTAATGTCAAACTTCATTCTAGCTTCTACAGAATCACGAAGTTGGGAAAAATTTACTGGATAAATAACTATAACATTGGATTTACCAAACACTCACTTCTCAAACATTTTTATATTGGTGTTTCATTGAATCACAGAATAGTTTGGGTTGGAAGGCACCTTAAGGATCACCTCATTCCAATCTCTCTGCCATGGGCAGGGAAGTTGAAGTACATATAATGCATATCCTTGATTCAGTACAAAAGAAATAATCAAGTCTAGTGGATGACCATTCTTCAAAAATTAAACATTTTCATTGTTATATCAAACACTAATAATACATCTTTTCAGTATTCACCAAAGGCACTACTAAAATTTATTTAAATAAAGGTCTGCTGCTTGCTGATTTAATTAGATTAATGATGTGAAAGTCACTTCACTCTGAATTACTGAATATCCTGCATTAACATCAATATTCCACATGACTTGGCTGTATCTACTTAAGGATATCACTGGGCTGTGAGGAAGAGTTTCTGATCCAGGGTATTCTAGTCCCTTAAAGGTGGCACAGGTTGTTTTTTAAATGGTGTTTTCTTAAGAAATACCTGTAACTGTGGCACAGAAAGTGACAGACACAGAAGGCACTTGCCCTTCTGTAACAGCAGCAGACACTACCTGTGATATGCTTCTTGAGGCAAACAGAAACCTCTGCACAGCTCCAGGAGCTGAGGCAGCTGGCAGCTGTGCAATTTGCCTACTGACCTGTTTCTTTTCCCTGTCCCAGGGGGAATAATCAGTAACCAGGACTGTCAGGATCCTGCATTCCATTTCCCCCAGCCTATGGAGGCAACAAGCTCATGTGATCCCTGGAGCCACACGCTTGATAATCTGCCAGCTGCTGCCCTTGGTAGGAATGGCCATCTTAAAATCTCCTCGTTTCCTACACCAAAAAATGTACTGTGGATCTTTCCCCAAAAAAACCCCAACTTTCAGGTTCAGGTGTACTTCCATACCTTTCTCTTTTTCAGCCACTTTGGCTGTACTCATCTGTTTATGTCCTGCCTGTGTAGGGCGCACGCTCTGCCCGTGGGCACTGACCTACAAGAAAAAAAAACAGGTTTTCTGTGAAGTGTCAGATTTCCAGAAATCCAGCAGCTCAATTTCTTGCCTCATCTATCTAGCCTCAGTTACAGTAAGGGAAAAAGTCAAATCACTTGGCACAGTTGGTTTTAAAAAGTAGAGAGACATTAAGGATAACTAAAATAGGTGGGTTTAGGGATATGTTAACATGCATTATCAAACTAGAAATTGTCAGAAAAAGAATGAAGAAAAATATTTAAGCAACAGTTTAAGTATCTTGAGAAACTTGATGGAAAAACAGATCCAGAAAACCTGGGCTCTTTTCTGCTTGTACTGATCTAATCAAACTTCTAAAGATACTACCCTGAGTCTGAAATTGCATCCCTTTCTCTAAATTTATTCACTGAAGTTATATATATAAAAAACAAACCATAGAGGACTTAGACGCAGTTGGTATCAGAGTTGGTATCATAGTTTTTCCTTCTTGGATCTTGGCTTTTGATCGAGTAATCCTTCCAGAGAAGGCAGGAGCTGCCTGGAAACATCCCCAAGAAAACAAGAGTTAATATACTCCTTTTCTTCTTTGTCACTGAGAGACTGAGCAAGAAGCACAAATGTGAAAAACAACATGTCTGTGCAAAATGGGTCAAGTGTGTAATCTGGAAAGCTTTCAAAGCTGAGTTGACTAAGTATGAACAAGTTACTGGTTCTAAAATAACTTTGCTGTTTCGTTTGTGGATGAATCATTCCAGTTTTTGAACTGAACATAGTCATAAACACAAAAATCCGCATATCACCAGGAGTATTTCCAGCTTTGTTTAAAAAAGAGAATGAGCCAAATCACTCCCTTATCGTTCCTTATCATAACAAATATTAATAAAGCATTTGCAAAATAAACAGCTTATTTGGAATAACAAACACCTCTTGTATACAAATAGCAATTTAAATGGAGTACACAGATATAATTAATTTAGATATTAAATATTACCCTTGTTACATTCTCTCTTGGCTTTGCTACCACTGGTTCCTCAGGTGCAAGTGCAAGAAATCCAGGTGCAGCTGGTTTGTACAGCCCAACCTTGAACACCCCTTTCTTGGCTTTCTCCCTCTGCTCCTGCAGTTTGCGAAGCTCCTTTTCCTCTTTGTAGCGCTGGAGCATCTCCCTGCGCTCGTTCATCCTCTTGGTGGCTGCATTTGTGCCTTGCTCTGAAGCAGACATGGAAGACAGACATGTTATAAAATCATGAAAATGTTTTTGAGCCAACAAGAAGTCAGAAACTTCCAATAAATTTTTCCAAGCTAGAAGAGGAACATGTTGAAGAGCAAAAGAACTGTCTGGAATCTCTAAATTGTTTAAACCCTTCCCATTAAAAGGGAATTCAATGGAACATTTCAACTCACAAATAAAATAGACTTCCCCAAATATTCACCTGAGGATTACTGCAAATCCATTCCCATTTTACAGGGAATTGTAAATACCACTTCTTGCAAGCTTGCCAGTATGAAAATTAACACTTTAGTTACTTATTTAGTTTATTTGTACCAGTTTCTCTATTCAAACACTTGCAACGTCATTGAAAGCTGAGCTTTAGGTCAGCTTTAGATACCAAAGTCTGTCTCAGGCTGAGGATAAATGAGGCAGAAGTTTTGGGAAAGAATAAAACCTTAAGAGATTCCAAACTTGAATTATGTCTACCTGAAAAATTAAAATCCACTTAAAGCTGAAATTCATTAAAGATAATCAAGACAAATATAGTAAATTTCTTATTTTATATTATTACATATGGACTGCACTCCAATGATCTTCAGAAAAGGACTATCCTCCAATAATCTTCTGCTATCAAAATACTAGAGGTGAAAATATTTTTAAAAAGCCTGTTAATGTTTTTAAATATTAACTTAATTTCTCAGACCACAAGCATCCAGGGGAGCCAGGAAGCAGAATTCAGCATATATTGCAGGCCCTGTTTTCTGAGAGGAAAAATAAGTTACCAAAAACTAGCTGTGTTCAAAATAAAATCATACTATGCATTTACCCATTAATAATTTTATATATAATTATCATATACAATTGCCCATTGCTAAGCACACTTTAAGCACATGACAGGCATCAGTTATATGTCAGATGGTATTTTTGATTGGAGTTTTTCCACTCCAATCTTAAAGGACAAAGCAATCATAAAGGCACTTCCTATTGAATATTAATAACAAAATGTATTCTTCCTTTAGCTGCTACAGCCAAATCAGAGCAAAGCCTCATTCACACCATTGGAGCAGTGAGGAGGGCACAGCTGTAATTAAGATTTTATTTCCTTGATTTTAACACTTGGAAAGGCTGACAGGGTTTTAAATCTTAAACTTTTTTGTCAAATTAAAATGTTGACTGCTGTTAGGTTTCTGTGACAATGCTACTAAACCTACTTAAATTTATTAACATTTAAAAAAAAAGGTCTATAGCAAGTATTTACTTACTCTGTTTCACACTGCTGTTCTCTTGAGAGCACAATTCCCTGGTTTCCTTGAGCTCAGAAATTCCCCTGTCCTTGGAGAGCTGAACATTGACATCTGCCAGCCCGAACTGCCGGCCCTTTTCGAAGAGTTTGTGCCTGTTCTCTTTCTGAAGGATGGATTTCCTGCGGGCAACCTTGGTTCTGAGGGCTTCTGTACTCAAATTCTTTTTGTATCGACTGGCAAACTGGGAGGTAGCAGCCATCCTGATACCTTAGACAACAATCATAGTGATTAGGAAAAAACTGTCATGGGTTTGTTTTCCATTTTTGTTAAAGTTTGCATGTGAACAAAGCCCTGAATTCTTTGTTTCTGTATGTGACCAGAGAAAACTCAAATGACAATTTTAGTAATGACTCTTTCAGCAATTTCTCATTATTTTTATTCATTCCAGGGACGAGTTTGGTTGTTGAGTGGTCAACAAGCCTGACACAAAATTAGGAGAGGACACTACACCCATGCCTGGGATTGGCTGGGCTGCTTTCTCCACAGCTGTTTTCCACATTAAGGAGATGAGCAAGTAAATGACAAGGCTGTAGGACAATACTTGGAAGCAACATTCCATTTAGATTAGACCTATCTGATAGCACAGAATTTTGTCATTGCTAAGAGTACGCAGAACCAGGATGTTTCCAGGATGCAACTGCAATACAATAGTGGTTATTTCAAGCAGCATTTTCCCCATCTTTTTTAACCTGAGGAAGCCTTGAGCCAATTGTCAGTTGGTTTGCACTTGCTGTGCTAACAGCACCTAAAGGGGCTCCAGGAAAGCTGGAGAGGGACTGGGGACAAGGGATGGAGGGACAGGACACAGGAAATGGCTTCCCACTGCCAGAGGGCAGGGAGCGATGGGATGTTGGGAAGAAATTCTTCCCTGAGGGTGGTGATGCCCTGGCACAGGTTGCCCAGAGAAGCTGTGGGTGCCCCTGGATCCCTGGAAGTGTTCAAGGCCAGGTTGGATGAGGCTTGGAGCAGCCTGGGATAGAGGAAGGTGTCCCTGCCCACGGCAGGGGGTGGGAACAAGATGGGCTTTAATGTCCCCTCCTACCCAAACCATTCTGGGATTCTGTTATCCCCTGCATCCCCACTGAAACCTGTCTTGCCAAGGGTTTTCCACCTCAGCCAGGGTCTTTCAGACATCTCATCTTCCACCACTTACAGAAAACAGCTTTACAGTAAGAGGGGTGGCAGAGCTAAACTAAACACCCAACAGATATTAATTAACTGGTAATTGAGCCATTTTCTGAGGTTCTTCATTTCAGGACAGCAAGCTCTGATCAAACTAAAGGAATCATCAGTGAACTAGACTTGAAAAGCCTTCACAATGGGTGTACAGGATTTCTTAAAGCCCACCCCCTTCCTATCTATGTGCTACCAAAAGCCAAAAACTCAACCAGCAGCCTAACTAAAAAACCCAAACGTTAGAAGAAAAAAAGCAGCAAACTAGAAATAGTGCAGCAATAAACTGCATCTACTTATGGGAGAGGCAGTCAAGGAGAGAACCTGAGCTGTTGGAAGAGGGAACACAGAGCAAGCCTGTTCAGATGCCATCAGTGCTGGCAGTGGCAGCTCCCTGTTCCCCACTGCACGGAAGTGTTCACGTAGGGGGGAACTGCACAGCACCAACAGCACCTGCACAACCTCCTGGAAGGGTTTAGAACAAATACTGGACAGAAACCTAAATGGGTGCATTTTTCTCCCTTTTTTTCTGATATGTTCAGAGCTGCAGGAGAGCAAAATGGTCAATGGAAGTTAGAGAGCAGAGTGGAATAAAAATCAAAACGCAAATCAGGGACTGGATCTCTTCCACACAATCCTGGAAGAGCTGCTCCATGCCAGCACCACCTGATTTGTGACTACCTTGGGCTTCACCCTGCATCTTGCATTCAAGCTTTCAGAAATTGATTAAAAATGCCAGTTAATGATGATTACAAAAACCTCCCCTGCAGTTCATAGGTCATATTTGCCCTGCTGTACATTTAAGTGATTAAGGGAGGTTAATTCATGAGCATCTCCAATAATCATATTTGAACTGATCCTGCTAGTAATTACAGAATTAGTCACTACAGATTTGTTAGTAATTACAGATCTTGTTAGTAATTACATGACATTACAGAAAGCCATAAAGAAAACAGTGGGAACACATCTCTACTCCTTATGTCCTAGAAGCAGCTGGCTTTTGAGCCCAGTGGATGAAAAAAATTCCTCAAAGCAGCAGTTTAGTCTCAACACTCATCCTTTTTCAGGAGAAAGGTCCTAAATTTACCCTTAAACATGTTCTTTAAGTACAGCAATCCTTTCAAAGTGCATGCACAATTTTTAACCTTGATGGCAAGGCAACCTATATTCCCAGAATATACATTTATCCATCAGGCAAGCTCTCAGACAGCTGCACTTGCCTTAAACACTGATAAATATTTAACACTTTTAAAGGGGTTTTATGTTCTACCTCCTACTTTTAATATTTTCTTAGTTATTTACTGAAGTACAAGTCCACTTAGGACTTCTTCCATGAAAAAGTCCCATGAAGAAGTGATCCATATTTCACTAAGAAATCCTGCGGAATTAATCTTACAGATGAAGATGGCAAATGCAATGAAAGCATAAAAAGACAGAGCTTCCCAGAAATGTATTCCCAAGTCAGGAGGTTCCCAGGGATCTCGCTGATCTCATTAAAAACGGATGGCATGCTCAATATCCTAAAGATGTGTTTAGGACAAAAATACCTGTCTCCTCTTCTTTCCAGGTTACTGTTCCCGTGGAGTATCTTGCCCAAACAGGAGCCTAGAAGATGAATTGGTATTTAAATTGGCATAAACTCAACTAAAGACTATTAGCAAGAAAGGGACAGAGGGCTTAAACAAAAGATTTGTGACTGGCTAAGGTATAGTAATAAAAACTAAAGCTGAAAATTTATTTTGACAAATAACAGAGAGGGGAAAGAGACACTTTTGACCAGCAACACCCTAAGAACCAAAGGGCAACATGAGCATGAAAACATTTAGGTGCTCTTTTAGCCTGAACAGTGAGCAAACAGAGCAGGAGCAAACACCGCTACGTTTAAAGCCGGAACTCGTTAAGTTTAGAGACTGAGTAAAACCTGGACTCAACGGTTTCGAGACGGGCCCC
>VWZT01015934.1:153645-206745 GCA_013397055.1 Pachycephala philippinensis
CCTCTCAAAAGTGGTTTGCTTTTACTAAAATAGCTAAATGCAGTCATGGTAAGCTTAATATATATGTGTGTGGGGGTACCTGAGAAAGCATCCCATTAGGTAACCCTGTAACTTTCTCCTGGGGAGATGCTGAGAATATCACCTTTGCTGCCATTTAGGGCCAAGCCAGGCTTGTTAGCAGCTTGTAAGTGACAGCCCTACTTTGCTTTGTGGGTATTTTAAGTGGTGAGGGTAGCAGAGCTCGAGGGAGAGGTGATAACGTCTGTGCTGGTTTTCTTCTTGATAGGGGGGTGGCAGAGGAGGAGGAGATAGGACTAATTGCATACCTTCCAATTCCAGTTACTTCATTACAGAATAATCATTGGAGCAGCCCTGCAATCTGCTCTGATAGCAGATAAGTGGCGTGGCTCGAAGCACTTCAATCTAAACAAAACTTAAGTGCTTTTTCCTTTTTCCCTGGAGTGAAACTGTAATTTCGTTATGTGAATGTTAGCCAGGACAGAGTTGTTTTTGCAGCTGTCATGATGATTCTCTGGGCTTTGTGTTAGAGGTATGTCCCCAGTGTATGTAGCAAAAATATCCTAAAATACTGCATTCCCTTACCTGGAAGCTTCAGTTGAAGGCTCTCCAAGTGTTTGCCAGGTGAAGATCTGTTTAGCTTTGACGTTAGATGTCTCAGAGGGCTTAGATATAAACCAGTGGAGGTTTGGATTATATTCCTTTCCATAGCAATACATGTTAATTAGCTTCTCTGTCTGCATTAGGCCCTGAAATAGGCAAGTGAAAGAGCCTGAGCACATCTCTGCTGCTTCAGAATACGAGTCCCTGTGGTGAGAGTGGTCACGTTGAAGCATTGCCTCATTTTGGTTCTCCGGTGTAGAAATGGTGTTAAATGCAACCCACGTGATGCAAAAGAGAATTATCAGGCAGAGCTTTGGAGAGAGATTTTGCCTTTCTTTGAAATGGGATAAAAATGAATTCGTACTCCGGGCTGAACCCTGGGAAATCATAAAATCCTAGAATGGTTTAGGTTGGGAGGGACCTTCAAATCCATCTTTTTCCAACCCTCTGCCATGGGCAGGGACGCCTTCCACTATCCCAGGTTGTTCCAAGACCCATCCAATGTGGCCTTGGACACTTCCAGGGATGGGGCAGCCACAGCTTCTTTGGACACCCTGTGCCAGGGCCTCATAAAATACCTGGAACTGCTGCTGATGATGATGACTTTGAGGTACCAGCTTAAGGCCACGAGAGCACCCCAGACAAGTGCCTGGACTTTGCACAGTGCAGTACTGGCCAAACCCAAACTCTCTTCAGGCTCATTTTTTCTGGACTGCCCCAGAACCATTAAATCTGATCCGTTCCTAAAAAGACAGCTGACTGTGCAATCTGAGCCACATAAAATTCTTTGTCTCTGCTTTGGACTTGAATGGAAAAGTAGTTTGTTTTCCCATTAAATTGACCTCAACTGTCGCTGCCCCAAAGGGGGTCTGTTCTTGCAGGCTCTGCTTGGCCGGGAGGCAGAGTGTGCTTGGCTCTGCCTGTGTTTTGCTGCAAGCCTGCTAACTCACTCCAGGACAATGAGAGGATGGTAATGCACTAAGGCAGGTATTTGTTAGCAGGTTAAACGTTTCGGGAAAGAAAATGTAATGTATTTTGTAAAAGTTGATAGTTTTGTAAGTTCAGGCTTGGTTGTGTTGGTTGTAACTTGGCTGATAGGGTTGATTGTGTAGATCCAACTGCAGTGTTAAACTCTGGGAATAAATAAGGTGAAGTGGTGGTGAATTTCAAAGGAACAAAGGGTACAAGGCCCCCATAATTGACTCTTACGTTTTTAGGGTGGCTTTCAGAGGGAAAGGCCCAAACATGCTTTGCAAACCAACCTGTGCATTGTGTTCTGTAGTGGATCCATGCTTTGATAAGAACGGTGTGACTTATTTAATGAGGTGCATCACTTTCTTTTCTAAAAGAGGTATTTATTTATTCATGTTGGGGAAAAATACATTTTTCCTGAGAGTCTGTAGCTGATCAGACTCCTTCATCCCTCTGTAGCCACTGATGTTGCAGAGATAGGAGGCTGGCAGGTTGGATTGGGTATTGCCTAAATAAAAATGAGGTTCAAGCCTGGAGTGTTACCTGGCAGGGCTGCCTGACCCCCACCTGCTGGGGATGGTGACCAGCAGTGCTCTTTGCCATGGTTTCTTCGGGAGAAGGTTCTAGGATGTGAGTCTTGTGTAGGAGCACAGGTGCCACGCTGCCTTTTTAAGAGGTTGGGTGGCTTGACTTTGTGGGGAAAAGGTAAAAAATGGGCTGTGGTATCTTTCATGCTGGCCAAGCTGCTCCAAGGGTAATCCAGGTGAAAAGGGACTGAGCTATGGACAGGAGATTCAGCTGGGTAGTCAGGAAGCATCAGCAAGGCACAGCTCCTTCCTAGGAGTGGGCAAAGCTCCTCCACGTGTAAACACCATCACACACACCCAGCCTTGGCTCTTCCCTGGCTCCTGTTTGCCTTTTAATGGTTGCAGTGTGCCTTGGTGCTTCCTTCCTGTCCTCCTGGTGTCTGGCTTGGGGGTTTGATGGCCCCTCTGATGTTGGAATCAGCACATGGGAGTGGGAGGGTGCTTGGTGAATGTCCATGGGTTTACATTGGTGTGTTCATGACCTGGGATGGCTGCACTGGGACTTCTCACGTGCTTCCATATCCACTACTTAGTTACCATCCATCTTCATTGCAGAAAATGAATTGAAGGCAGATTGTTACTGGAGACTTTTCTAGGGAAAAAGTTTTTAATGAGTACCTGAAGGGCCACAATCCTATGGATTGTGTGTGGTGTCATGTGGCTGTGAGCAGGTTTTCCTTATTGCAGAAGCTGGATTGATTCCTCGGGGCTGGATAGCATCTGATTTTTATGTGAGGGAGGGGAAAAAGCTGTCTGACTTTAATCTGAATTTACTAGGTAGTTAATAAGAAAGACCTCTGCCCTGAGTGACTTGCTCAGCCTATGTTGTGTTGCAGGAGCTCCATGGAGATGAATCCTGCTGGCTTTATTTTGCTCTGAAATGCATTTGGCTCAAAGTTGCTTCCAGAATCTCATCCTCCCTGGTCCTTCAGACTTGTGACTGGGGAGCCTGCTGAGCGTCAAGGGTTGTGGCAAAGCCTGGGTGCTTTGGTGGCTGAGAGCTGACATCGGCACGTGGGACTTGTCCTTCAGGTGACAGGCAGAGGCACATTTCTGAGAGCTGTGTGCTTGTGCCTGTCTCGTCCCTTTATAATCTGCAATTTGTATTTAAAAGTAGAGGAATTTCAGTTGTTTTCTGTGCAGCTGTGGTCCGTGGGAGCAGTTGGCTGTCGTGGTGTTTGGCCCTGGAGCTGCCTTGGTGGCCGATTGCGTAAGCGAGTGAAGATATTTGCAGCAGTCACCTGGAAACTGGGATAATTCAGGTCTCGATCAAGCTCAGGCTCAAACAGGTTGTGGAATTTATTTATACAACACCACTGGGGTGTGTGACACTGCAGAGCCAAACAAACAGTGGTTCTCAGCCCCAAGGCTTGTGTTGGGTATTAGATAACGAGGGATGGGGTAATTACAGCCAGGGACATGGGTGGAGGGTTTAGGAGTGGGTGAGGGCTACATCCGTGTAGAGAACATGAAATATGCCTTGTTAATGGCAGTGTTAAGAAACTGTGGGTGCGTCTGGGGTTACGGGGAGGCTGGAGGTCAGCTCTGCAGAAGGAAGTGTTGACTGAGTTATTGGAAACGCGTGGATTCATCAGGGAAAGCGGAAGGAGGCAAAATGAAACCACTCAAGCGTACGGGGAGGGGCTGGGTTGCACGGAAGCTGACGTACAACAGCAGTGGCACTCCAGGGGCTTGGGGCATTTGGGTGTCAGAGCAGCCACTGGGAATCCACAGCCGGACCCCAAAATATGTGTGCTTGATGGGAACAGAGGAACAGGTAAAGGAAGGGGTTCACTGTGGCTTCTGGCGGCTTTGCAGTCCCTCCTCTCTGCTATCTCTGCACCCTGGGCTCCCATGGTGCCAAATCGGCTTCTGCCCAGCCACCTGTAGTTTTGCTGGGCTGATTTTGGGGTGTACTTGATCAGTCAGCACTGAAGACCGTGAATTGGTGGTTCTCCACGTCAGCAGCGCGTGGATTGTTGTTCCCATGTACCCTTTGCTCTGGGCAAACCGGATCTTTCGGGTTTTAGGAGCTGGGTAGTAGTTGTTAACACCGTTATTGTGTCACTAATTTCCTTTTTCCTTCCCTTTTGCTCTTCAGAAATGCCATTCTCGTGAGTGTGCAAGGAACCTACAGAACTGTAATGTCTAACCCTACATGGAATAACAACTCTTGGAAGGTACCACCCTTTTTTAACTACATGGCTTTGTTACAGGTTGGGTTAATGATGCACTGATCTTTGCTTCAGAGCTTGAAATTGAAGAACGATGTCTTAAGTAATGCTGTCCCTTTGAAAGGGCAGACAGTGCTGTGATCCTGATCCTCCAGTCTCTGATTTCCAGAAAAGCAACCCAACACTTGGTTCGAGGTGCTGAGGGGCCATCCCTGTTCCTCTGTGGATGATGTCTTCAGGCAGCTCTGGTGTTGCCTTAGGAACAGATGGTGGTTTCTATTCAGAGAGCTGAACTAAGCTTTCTTCGTACTTGGTGGCCATCCTTGGAAACATATTGCCCTTCTTTTTAGTGATGCATGGTGGCTCGCCTGTTTCTTCAATTCGGTGACCTTCTGGATTGTCTTTCTTGGGGCTTCTAGGCGTATTTATGAAAAATATTGTGATGAGGTGCGGTTACACTTTAACATTTAGATTGAAATGTCTTGGCTGTTCGTGCTGCATTAACCAGCTCTCAGGCGTTGGCTTGTTCCGCTGTCTGATCCCGCAGTGATGCCATAATACTGAATTTTGGACTGCCCTGCACATTGCCATGGCAACAGACTGATGTCACACGCTCAAGGACATGACTTCAGTGCACGATCATGCAGAGGCACAATCAGATTTGTGGAGGAGAAAGCTGACTAATGCACATCTCAGAAGCAAACAAGGGGAATGCGGGTTACAGCTGACCAGCCAAGGTGCCTCAGTGTGAAAATTCCCTGCTTAGAGGAGGGGCTGATCCTGTCTGTAAGACAGGAACAGTTGTCTTGATGAGCTTCTCTTCACCATGGAGAAGCAGGTGACTTGCAGGTCTCCTATATCTTTAAAACAGGTGGCGGAAGAGATCATCGTTTCTGGGGTGGGGAAATGCTCTCTGGTTTCAGAGCTTCAAAAGGGCACTCCTTTGTTTTAATTTTAAAGAACGTCTCAGTGGTCTTGTAAGCACCCTGAGAACACTTTGACTTGCTTAATGTTGTTCAAACAGTTTAATTGGTTTTCCAAAGCTTTTATTTTATCCATAACATTGGAAGGTGAAAGGGGAACTCCGCATCTGCATTATGGTCACATTTTCCTATATCCTATTAGCAATTCCAAGATTGTTTAATGTGATCTCCACCCATTTCATTTGGCTGCAACCTTTGCTCCCATGAAAACAAGGCTGATTGTTCTGAATTGCTGTGTGTATGTGCTTTGGCACAGCATGAAGGTACCTATAATAACACAACCATTGTCTGGAAAAAAAGGCAGTTTGCAGCAATAACTACAAATAAAAGGGTGCAGTCCAGGGGCAAGACAGATAATGGTTGTTTTCCCACCCATTGCACAGGGCAGATTCTCAACGTGGTCACCCCTCAGCATGACAGGGCTGTGGGCTTTAGCCTGGGATGTGAATATTGGGAATAAGGGACTGAAATATTTGCGTGTTGTTCCAAGTTTCTCTTTCCTGGCCGCGGTTCCATTGCTCATATCTACGGATGGGGAGACTGAATGACTTTTGCACAATGCGGTGTTTTATTTGCATGCTGTGAGCAGTTTAACAAGTGTGTGTGTGCTAAATGAAGCATTCCCACTTTCAGTTAGCAGCTGACGCACCCTTAAAATAAAATTAAAAAAAAAAAATAAAAAAGAAGTGCCTTTAGGTTGAACAGTGGGGTTTTGAGGGGTGACATTGTGCTGTGTGCTCGAGCGGAGGGTGGGTCGTGCCAAGCCTGAATGCTAACTAGAAGTGCTGTGAGATGCAGCAAATAACCAACTCACACTCCTTGGTGCTAAAGTAATTTTTGCTCATCTCTGCACTTTGTGGGATAAAAGCTGTTATAGTGCAAGATTTGGAAGTAACGTAATTGTTTTAAATGCACAGTGTCACAGGAACTGAGGATATTGAACAGAAACTGGCATTTCTTGTAGCAGTTTGGTTGCCTCCCAGGACAGGAAGCTGTGGAGTGTTAAAAAAGAGTCAGGGAAGGAGTTTTAACAACCCTCTCTGTAAATCACGACGCTTGAATTCAGATCCTGGCCTTGAGCTGAAAGGACTGGAAGCTCTGCAGGACCCAGTGATTCAAGCTGCTCTGCAGAGAACAAGAAGATAATGGTGATGGACTATCAAGGAGGCAGCCTTGCTGAAAAGAGAGGCTTTGTGATACGGTCAAGGGGAAGGAAGTCTGGAGAACTCAGAAAAGGAACAGATGTTTTTGGTAGTGGGGAAAAACTTAACTATCCCTGTAGTTTGCTCTTGCAGCAGAGCCAGCAGGAGGAACTTGATACCAAACAAAAGTAGGCACACCCAGGATTTAGCACAGGGATCCTGGAAAGCTGAGAATCAGTGCTTTGGTGCTTTTCTGTTTGACAAATACCTTACACAGTGGCATCTGGCAGATACAATAATATATGTGTGTGCAAAGGTGTGTGTGAAAGAGTTTGAAGGTGTTTGATGCTTCTCTTTAACAACAATAAAAGAAGTACTGATATATGAAATGATACTCAAAGTGGGGAGCCAAGAGAGATGCCGTTCCCTGGGAAGGAAATAATGACAGAAGATGCATTAAGAAAGAGGGTGAGGTTTTTTTCTAGGGTGTGTTTATGGATTGTGATGACTGGAAGTGTGATAAAACAGATTGCTGATCCTGTGTATCGAAGTACCAGTGGCAATGATTTTTCAAGCTGTTGAAACTTGCATCCATAAAAAATATATATATATATATTTTGTTCTTCCTAATAGGTTAATCCACTGTAATTGGCTGTGAAATCAACCTGGGGGAATTTTCCCATCTGTAAGTGATGCACAGCCTCTTTGCTGTCTACTTGGCAACCGTACCTTCAGATAATTAAAAGCTGTTTTTTAAATCCACTTCTCTTTCAACTCTTGTTTTTCTGCATCTTGCTGCTTCTCTGAGAGCTGTCAGTCACTCTTCTGTCCAAGGTGTAAAAACCAAGATAATGTGCTTTTAGGAAAAGAAAACTACAGATGATCTTTTTTACTTTAGTTAAAAAAAAAAAGCATAAAAACTACAAAACTAGGCAAATGTGAGAGGCTTTTTAACATGCACGTCACTGCTGCGTTTCTAAAAGTACCTCAGCTTTCCCAGTCCAGTGTGGAAAACTTTGAGTTTCAGAGCTCTTGTGCCACTTGCCCCTCTAAAATCAATAACCAAAGCTCCGTGGTTCGCTTAGGAAGCAGTTCCAGTTACCCAGAAATGACAGGAGTTGTTCAGCACAGGGATCCTCTGGTTTCAGCACATAGTTTCATTGCTCTGGAGTGTTTTGAGAGGCCGAAGGGTGGGATGCAACGCCAGTGAATTTCCAGATTCCTAACAGTGTGAGGGACTGTTTTTAATAGTGATGATAAAAACAGCTATTCCCAGTTGGAGGTTAGTCAGTGGTACAATTATCAGAGCTATGAAATAGTGCAGGGATGGCTCAGGATGGAAAAAACGAAGGCTTGAAACTTATTTTCTTGAGGGAGCTGTTTGAAATTATTTCCTGCAAGCTCATGGAGAATTGGTGAGAGATATCAAACGGTGAGGGCTCAAGTTTGGTGACTGCTTTGGTAATTCAGTGGTTGGGCTGGCAAGCTGCAGCTGCCTCTTGGGAGAGAATTGGTTGTTGAAAGCCAGGGTGGTGAGTGGGAGCTCTGGAGTGGCACGTTTGGTTTGTGAAGTGCAGAGGATTTCCACAGCAGGGTCACAACCCCCAGCTCCAAAGCTGGCTCACTTAAACCATCCCTTCTAAACCACAGTTGTGGGCTCCTTGTTTTCTGCCTCACTTCTTAGTGATTTGGTGGGGTTTATTCATATGTTCTCCATTTTGTCCAAAAGGGGGAAACTCTGAGAAGAAAATGTTGTTTGTGCTGGAGGGAGCAGTGGGAATATTGGGTTAGAGAGCAATGCAGGTATTTTTTCTTTTTCTGTCTTGATTATAAAGCTGGTTTTTGGACCTGTTAGAACGGGTCTAAAGGAGACCACAAAGATGCTCTGAGGGCTGAATACCTCTGCTCTGGAGCCAGGCTGGGAGGGCTGGAGGGGTTCAGCCTGGAG
Organism: Pachycephala philippinensis; assembly: GCA_013397055.1. Classification (NCBI taxonomy): domain Eukaryota; kingdom Metazoa; phylum Chordata; class Aves; order Passeriformes; genus Pachycephala; species Pachycephala philippinensis. The sequence goes on from VWZT01015934.1 coordinate 162,073, forward strand.
AAGAGAAGGCTCCAGGGAGACCTCAGAGCCCCTTCCAGAGCCTAAAGGGACTTAGAAAAAAGAGGGAGTGTGACTTTTTATGTGAGCAGATAGGGATGGGACAAAGGGGAACAGTTTCAAAATAAAAGAGGAGAGATTTACATTAGATATTGGGAAGAAATTATTCCCTGGGAGGGTGGTGAGGCCCTGGCACAGGGTGCCCAGAGAAGCTGTGGCTGCCCCTGGATCCCTGGGAGTGCCCAAGGCCAGGTTGCATGGGGCTTGGAGCAACCTGGGATAATGAAAGGTGTCCCTGTCCATGGCAGGGTATTAGAACGAGGTGATCATGAAGGTCCCTTCCAACCCAAACCATTCTAAGATTTTATGTTCTCTGTGGTTTTTTATGAAAAAAGTTTCAAGTCTTGTAAAACAAACCCAAATCTGATGTTTTCAGGTGAACTTTAGAAAGGTTCATACTTCCAAAATGGTTATTAACATGGAAAGAATTGCACCAGAATTATTTCTGGTGTCCTCTTGTAGGTCTGTGCCACTGAATTTTGAAGAGGAAACGTGAAAAGGGAAAGGCTTGGAGCAGAAGTTGTCACAGTTCATAAGGCACTTGAGCGTGCAGAAGTTGTCCTTTACTGAAATTTCAATGCTATTTTGGGGCCTTTCTTTTTCCTTTAAGAATGAATTACAGTGGAATTTGTGCTATGCTTAGGATTTCTGAAATTTTAGTTGTATTAGTTGCTAGGTGTATTGACTACAAAGCTCTGAAAATATCAAACTGTTTTTTACTTCAATAATTCTTGAGTTATTAATGGGAAAAAATCTTTAAAAATAGAGCTAAAAAAAGATTAAAGGTCCATGGAATTGGTAGGTTTCCAGATTAGTTTAGATTTTAAACAGTCTTTAGAAACAATCATGCAATAAGATACTGCATTTAATCTTGGTCTCTACTGCAGTTTACCAGTCAAAATCCCTGAGCTTATCTGAAGCTGAGTTAGTTCAGCAGATGTTTTGTGTATAAAGTTCTCTCGAGAATTTTTATAAACCCAGGTGATACTTTGTCTGGGAAGGATTTGTAGCATGTCCTCTTGGCTGCCTTCTGCCTTCATCTCGAGCCCTTTGGCCGTAACGTGTCACACGTCTGTGCTTTGGGTGTTCAAAGTCCTTTCTGGTCCCTTTCAACGGGTTCTGTGCTTTTTTACAAGCTGCAAAGCAGTTTGGGGTGGGAAATACCCTGGTGCTGCTTTGGGATCGCTCACCTGGGTTTGTGTGAGGCCAGCTCTGCTCCTCAATGCCCTGTTCCCTGCCTGTTCTGCTCCTGCTGCTCTGTCTGTGCTTGGATGAGCTCTGCAGGTGCCTGCTTCTGGCTGATGGATAACGAGGGGTCTGCTTGGATCACAGCATTGTGCCACAGGCTGTCGTGAGCCTCGTCTGCCTTGCTGTGCTGTTCCTGCTGTCACTGGTTGGGATTCCAGCTTTATGTTGCTGGCTGTGACACCCTGGTGTCCTGTTCTTTCCCTTTCCTTGCATGACTTCACACTGCAGGCCTGGAGCTGTTGGAGAGATGCTCATTCCTGGCAGCTGCTGGAGCTGCTGCCCCAGTGGTGTCAGAGAGTCCCTCCCAAAGAGACCTGGTGGCAATAGAGCTCTGGAGGCCTCTGTTTGTAAAGAGTGGCTGCTCCCTGTCCAGGAAACTGGGGCTGAGAATCATCATCTCTCCAGAAGGTGTGTCCTCATGGAGGAGCTGTGTCACCAGGTCCAGGAGTTGCGCGAGGACGTAAGAAGTTTGTGTGGTGTTTGTGGGAATGAGAAACCTCATCAAGTTCAACAAGTCCAGGTGCAAGGTGCTGCTCCTGGGTCAGGGCAGTCCCGGGTACGAGTGCAGACTGGGAGAAGAAGTCATGGAGGACAGCCCTGCAGAGAAGGACTTGGGAGTTCTGGTGGACGGAAAGAGGGATGTGAGCTGGCAGTGTGTGCTCACAGCCCAGAGGGATAACTGTGTCCCGGGCTGCTTCAAAACAGGAGTGGGCAGCAGGTCAAGGGATGTCATTCTCCTCCCACGGGGTGCCCAGAGAAGCTGTGGCTGCCCCTGGATCCCTGGAAGTGTCCAAGGCCAGGTTGGACAGGGCTTGGAGCAACCTGGGGTAGTGGAAAGTGTCCCTGCCCTTGATAAGGGGTTGAAACTGGATGGACTTTGAGGTCCCTTCCAACCCAAACCATTCTAGGTTCTATGAAATAGGATGTTTTCAGAGAGCTTAGACACTCAGAAATCTGAATTCCCTGCTCTCCATCAGGGATCCCAGTGGGGTTTGCACCACATCTCACAAGAAGTCAGAAGTGAATAAAAGAGGGAGACTGGAAAGTGGTCACTCTCTATACAAGGAGGAATATTCCTGTCCCCACTGAAGACTTGACATTGATAATAAGCAGTGAGTGATTGCAGTGGGTGACTCCCTGCTGCAGGGGACAGACTCATCCATCTGCCCCCCTGACAGCTTGTCCAGAGGACTTTGTTGCCTGCCAGGGGCTGGAGTTGGAGATGTCACGGAAAGACTGCCAAGAGAGCTTAAAGGTCAAGATAAAGTTCATGAGATTACTGGTTACTGTTGTGTTTTTTACCCTTTCTTAAACATGATTCTGTGATGGTACCAGTTGGTTCAGTGACGGGCTCAGCCATGTCCTGTGGTGGGACACGTGGAGCTGGTTGGAAAGGGCCTGGGGCAGTCCTGACCTCCTCCAGTAGAAGCTCTGTTAGAACCTGACACTAATTAGTGATTTTCTTCTTTTTGTTCTTAGATTGTGACCTGTTCCTTAGGAGCTTTCTGCTTTGTTTTATAAGATCCAGCTGGAAAGCCCAGTGAATCCAAAGCTTGTGCAGAGGGTGTGGGTGGTGGTGTGTCTTGTTTGTTTGTGGTTGGGTGAGTTGTTTTTAGATGCTCCTAAGGAATCTGTTCTGGTGGAAGTTTGCAGATGTAATGAGGCATTTTGTTCCAAAATGTGCTGTGAAAAGTAGTTTGAGCTTCCTTCTGCACGAAATCTGTCCTGAAGTTGGGTGTACTTTGACAGCTCTTCCCCTAAGTGCAGAGCAGACTTCTTTGTAAACTGCTAACCTATAAATTTGAGATTTGAGTTCAGCATTTTTACATTGTCCTTGCAAGGTGAAAGATAGTTCTCTGTGAAAGTGTGACATTGGGGCAGCAGCAGTGGCCTACTTTAACCAAAAGTTTGAAAGGATTTAGGATTTTTTGATGATTCATGAGGCATTGATGCTAAAAATAGTGGAAAATGCTCTTCTGTGAGAATAGATGGATTCAGGAATATGATAGAAAAAACTTGGCCATTTTGAATGACAGAAATCATGGAATCATACGTAGAATGTTAAAGGGTTGGAAGGGACCTTAAAGATTGTCTCATCCCAACCTTCTGCCATGTGCAGGGACTTCTCCCACTAGACCAGGTTGCTTAAGGCCTTATCCAACATATCCAAATATTTGCAAATAATGGCACAGTTACTTCTACAACTCTTTTTTGCTACTGTTATATTTCATCTAGTGTTTGTGCTGCTGAGTAAGGTTTGCTGAACTTCGATTTGGAGATGCTTAGGAAAAATCTGGACACTTCAGAGGTGCCTAATGGATATTGTAACCTCTCAGCCCTGCAGTGGATTGGCAGAATGAATCCATGTGGATGAAACTGTCGTTCTGCTTTGAGTCTTTTGTGTGTCTGTGTGGGTTTGGTTTGCTTGGGGTTTTTTGGGCAATGTTTTTTGGGGGTTCTTTCGTGCCTCTCTCTGCTGAGAAGGTATCTACAGTGGAATAGCACAGAGAAATGCACAAAATAACCTTTTGGTTAAAGTGTAAGATTCCACAGAAGTAAATAAAATAGAATTACCCCTCATTCTGCTAAACTGGAGGTCTGGACCTGTGGTCAGGGAACATGGGGTGGTCTTAGAAAGGAGAATTGGCAACCCAAGGTCTGGTCCAAACCAGTTAGAGCCATAGAAACCTGTTAAAGCCATATTTAGTTCAGTGAATTGAGTTTTAAAGCTGATGGATTTAGTGCTTAACATTGAGTCACCTGCTGTGGGGTTTTCCTTGTTAGCAGAGTTCTAAAGAAGGTACTGTATTTATTTATTTGTTGGATATTTAGAAGTCAGCTGTAGGTTTGCTCTGCTATTTCAGAAACCGTTTCATACCCCATGGAGAGATGTGCAGGAACAATTACTCCTGTGCATTTTGTGCCATGGGGCAGGCGGCCTTCTTCCCTGTGTCGTGTCCTGAATGAGATTTTTGGTTTCCTGGTGACATTTTACTTTGTTGCTATTTACCAATCAAAAAGCCAGTCCAATGCTGGAGCACACAGATGCAGAGATACACAAAGATACACTTGTAATCAGAGTTTTGCAAATGAGTTGTGTTCCAAGAGCTGCCATGAAACAAGGAGAAGGGAACTTTAAGAATTAGAGTGGGTCGTTATCCCGTGCTGCTGGATCACTAACGAGCTATTCCTGGTGAACTGGGGAGGAATCTCTGTCAGGCAGGGCATGTGATGGTCACTTCATGAGCTGTCACAGCAAAAACAAATCCACCTTCTGCGTGCCAGAGTGAGTCAAGTGCACCTCTCCAGCCAGGATCCCTGCCATCCACAGGCAAAGCAGGGTGATGAAATGATTGCTGGCAATCCTAATCTGCCACATCAGGGTTGTAATAATAATAATCAGGATCTTTTTTAGCAAGCTAATGTTGTGTTCTTGGAAAAGATGTGATTCTTCTTGCTGGTTTTGACTGGCTTTCTCTAAAGTGGGGCGGGTTGGCTCTCTCCTGGTGTTCAGGCTGAGCTCTTTCATAGAGGCAGTCTGGGTTTCTGCCTCTGGTGTTTGTCCTGAAACTCCCTTTTCACGTCAGTTCTGCATCTTGCAGTCCTCTCTACCCATCTTTGCATGTGCAGGAGCAATCCAGTGAGACCTCAGCCTCACAAAACCAGGGCACGACGTCTCCAGAGCTCTGGGAGTGCTGCTCTACTATATTTGGAACCAGCCCTATTGCTTCTATAATAGGAAGGCTTCTGGAAGCTTTCTCCTTCCTCTCGCCCCAAGAAAGTAGCCTTTCAGCTGAGCTTTCATTAATTCACAATCTGCATGGCAAAACAAGCGTAGTTTTATAGGCTAAATAATTCAGACGTGGCTCGGGGGTCATGTGGCCTCGAGTGTGGTGTGTTCAGGGAGGATTTTTGCCCCGTGAGCTGAGGGTGCAGCAGGCACAGCCCCGCTCAGGGGGGCTTTGCTACCCCCACTTTGTCATTCGGGGCACGCGACAGTGCCAAGGGGTGCCAAGGCAGCTTTCTAGAAAGCAGAGTGATGTGTGAGCCCCGTGTGTTTGTCACCAGAACTGTGGCAGCACTGCCCAGTGAGGGATTTACTGGTTTTGTTTTCCTCTTGGATCAAGCAGAACAAATCTAATGAGCCAGTTCTTAACTTCTTCCCAGCTGAGCAGCGAGTGATGTCCTTACCCAAATTGTGCAAGGCAGCTGAAGCCTTTCAGGAATAGTTGAACAAGGGAAACACTTGTAATATTATTTTTTCGCAATACTCATGCAGGGCTAAGAGGGTGCAGAGCTTGTCTTTCCTTTATTTTCTTTTTCCCTTCTGAGATTTTCCTTTTGAGGGGGCAGCTTAGTCCTTCCAACACTTACCCAGCCTAGAGAGAAAGCATGTGAGCCACGAATGTGGAGCCTTTCATTCTTTATTGACGTGATCTTGGAAGGAAAACAGGTTCTCCCTGTAGTGCTTCATTGGAAGAAGCATTTCACATGCTTATCAGTACAGCAAGTAGTGCTGTTTGACAGCAGTGAGGAGTCAAATGTTGCCTTGGAGCCCTGCATGCTCATTTCCCTGCTTCTGACACACTCTGGGTTTTGCCCGCTGTGCATTCAGAAGTGTTCCTTTCCACTAACTTGAGAGAAGCTAAAACCCACTTTGTAGCAGAGACATTTTCCAGCACGATTCCAGGTGTGAATTGGAGATGGCTGAGTCCAGTCTGAGTTTCTGGGAACCTTGTCCTGCTGGGGTTTGTGAGTTCCTACCAGGTCAGGGGTAAGTGGTTCAGGGAGCTGACCACTTTGGGTTAATTCTGTCCTAGTCCAGCTCCTTGAGAGGCTTCAGGTGAGAAATCAGGCCGGGAGGCAGTGCTGATAAAGGGGAAGGTGTGAAAGACTAAACAGGCCCAGGTCCTGGAGTCTTTCCTCATAAGAGAGATGCTCCAGACCACTCATCAACTTTTTGGCCTCTGCTTACATGGGAATCTTCAGTTTTTGTTTAAATTATTGCTCTGTCTGGTGTGATCCAAGGATGGGAGCTTGGAGGAGCTTTGAGAAGGAAGGGCTGGAGTGAATTTGGTGGGGAAATGAGCAAAGGGCAATGGTAACCAGGTCCTGCTGCTTTGCCAGCTCTGGTTCCTGGTGCCCATCAGCTGGTTTTGGTGTGGGAGCAGGCAAAGGAAGCTCCCCCACGTTAAATCCAGATGGAGCCCTGGTGGCACTTTCATTGCCTTTGGATCAGAGAATATCAGATCTGACTGACCATCAAACAGAGGGGAAGCTGAGCACACAAGGTTTCACAAGGCACACGATGCCTGTGGTGGCTCCTCTGGGGTTAAAAGGCAGTTCTTTAAGTGTTTTAAATATGTAGATATTACCTGAAGAATGGTTAAAAAGAAATGGTTGTGTTCCTGTAGGTGTCCAAGAGGCTGAGGACCTGGTGTATCATCTCACTGTCAGACCTGGTCTGGGAGCTGCTGTGGGTCATTCCCAGTGGGAATGCTGGGATGAGGGAAAACTTAGTGCCAAAGCCTCTTGCTTAGGAGAATCTGGTGCTGTTTTAGGTGTCCTGGGGGGTGTTTGGGGAGGGAGGGGGGGAGGGATGACTAGGCTGGGGAATGGCAGAATTTCATGTCTGGTGCATTATTCTTTTGGAGACAAGGATCATGAAACAACCTAAGCTTGAGCTCAGTGGTGGGGGAATGGACATAGAACCTGGTTCTTGCAAGAAAATAAATACCCTTATCTTATTATAAAGCCTGAGCACTGACTTTTTCCATCCTAATGGCTGTTTTTGGTATTAACTCCTCTGAGTTTTGCTCTGAAACAAATTCTGCTGCTTCCTGAGTGTGCTGATGCTCTTTGCCCAGCTCATCCAGTGTGACACCCCTGCGGAGCATCCCAAAACTTGCCCTGCTTTGTGGAGGTGGGGTGGTCAAATGTGTTTTTACACGTGTTTTTACCAACAGGGTGATTGTTGCTCAGATCCAGTCCCGAGGCCACGGCCTCCTCTCAAGAAAGTAAATTTTCTGAGAGGATGTGCCCACCCTTTGAACGGGTTTGTTGATCAGTTACTGTTGCTACAGCTAAAACACACTTGCTCTTGCACTTATCAAAATATCAAAAGCTGGAGCGAATTGCTGCCCAGATGAGGAGACCTTGACTGCGGTCTGGTTGAGTTGATACATTTGTTTTCCTGAGCTGCAGCAGCGTTCAGACCTGGTGATAAGAGGGGGAATTTTGTGGGACCGTTCCCTGAGCTGCTGTCCGCGGCTGAGAGGATGTGATGCTTTCTGCTGCCAAAACCCAAGTCCTTCCCACATCTTGTGCAGAAAGGCATATGTTTGGGGGTGGTTCCAGAGAGGGAGAAGAACACGATTAGGGTTTTAACTTCCTCTTCTGTTTTGTTTCTCTGTGCATCTGTATTTCAGTTTTTTGGGCTGTACCCGACTCTGTGCAAAACTTAAATCGGCTGCAGCTCCTTCTGCTAAGGATCAGCCTTGGTACAGAAACAGTGGTAGTTAAAAGGCAGTAAGTATATCTGCTAGCTTAAATGCTGGGGGGGTTTTTCTCTTTTCCTTTTTTTCTTTTTTTTTTTAATTCACAAGCGCAGCTTTTTACTCCTCACACAGTAGGAATTTGTCAGGAGCTTGCTGGCATTAATAGTCTATTTCAGCTCTTTTCTATAGCCCAGCAGCTACAGAGGGGGGGAAAAAGCATGCTTTGTATGGAGCTGTGGTTGGGTCTGTGCTGCAGTGCCCATCTGAACTTGGCTGTGTTTATTTTGTCAGCTTTTGCTTCCCTCTAGTAGTTGCTGGTCCCTTCCTAAACTCACGAAATCCCACCATACAATGCCTGTGCTTGGATCAGGGTTGGGGCTGCTCCTGACCTGAGCCACTTCTCCTTGATGGTTTTGCTTCTTGAGCTCTTTGCTGTGAACAAGATATCTTTGGGTTTCAATTCTTTGTCTGGCTTTTTATCTTTTACTTCTCAATTGATCTCCAGAGGAGTGGGACTAGGACAAAACATGTGGTATCCCTAACCAGGGATCCATGGAGAGGGTTTAAGCTATTGGAAAAGTGAGCGGCATTCTTGAAATGGTGTGGTTGCGTTTATTTGGGTGTGGATATAATCATGTTTCTGTGATACAGTTCCTGCTGAGTCTGAAATGCTAGTGTCAGTGAAGCCAGAAGGAGAGCCAGACAAAAGCTTGGAGAAAAGTCAGAATTTCAGTGCCTCTTACTGATGGTTCATGGGAAAGTAATGATTTTGTGTTTGACTTCGATTTTCCTAAAGCACTGGGCATATGCTTTTTCTTCTCTGTGAATTACTGTTTGTGAATATGTATCTTTACAGCATCACAACATCAGAAACAGCTGGGTTTTGTGCCTAGGTTTCACTCGTAGAGGTAGGTCCTTGTCATAGACTCTGGGCAGTCTGATGAAAACGGTGTTTAACTACAAAGCTTCAATTTCTGCTGTTCCTGGTCACGGCAGCCTAACTCCAGGTTTTCCTGAATCCCTGGAGCAGAGGACATGCTCTCCTCCTCCTGCTCTGCCACTGCCATGCCTCTGTCTCCTCCACCCCACACGTTTCTTAGCCTTGTGTAGAGCTCAGCAGAGATTTCTTCATGAAGACTGGAATGTGTTTATATAATATTTTATATATTATTTTAGGCTCCTGCTACTCAAATGTAGGCAAACGCTTAACCTCTTATTGACCATCATCAGACAAACCATGAAATTGCTGTAGCAGACATCAAGTCAGGTGGATCTAAACCAGCTTCTGTTTTTCCTGCCTGGAAGGTTCACCCTTCATCATTTTCCTGGCAAGTGTGGCTACCAAGGGCAGGTTTTCCAGGCCAGGAGTGTTTAGTGGGAGCATTGATTGGGAACCACATTGGTCAAGCAGTGCTGAGCTGAGCTGGGCGTAGTGGGGGCTCTTCTGTGTGGGAGGTGTTGGGAAGGGGGTGATGTGAGAGGCTCCATCTCTGCAAAAGCAGGGGTAGGCAGCAGCAGGAACGCCGGGCAAAGCTGCTGAAAAGGAGAGAACAACCTGCTGCAGTAAATCACTGCTCCCCTGGGGACACAGCTCCATAGTTAGCATCCTCAAATGACATTCCTTTATTACGGCATCATTGTGCACCGTCCTCTAGAGAGGAAGCAAACGGTCTCTAAAACAATCTGCTGGCAGCTCAGGCTGGAGTATTTGAGGTTTTCCAGGGCTCTTTTGCTGTGTCACTCTTCCCTTTAATGTTCCAGCTCGAAGGTTGTTGTTCTTTCTCCATCAAAGTGCATTAAAGCGCCGGTAAGAGTGTCTGCTCCAAGGACAAGGTGTAGAAGGCAGCAGCCCAGGGAGAACAAGAGATACTGCAGAACAGCTTTGTTTTGGTGTAATCTGTCTTATCTGCGTGTGATGCAAAGACAGGGCAGTTTTCACAAGACTTGGAGGCTGCGTGGTGACATGTTTTCTGTCCTTTTATGAAATCCACCACGTTATTTTGATTAGAGCGCTAACGTAACTCCTGGCAGCCTCAAATCTCACTGCTAGCAGCTACTTCCCTCCAAAGCCTGATGTGGTGCTAACAAGCAGAGAGATCTTGTGCGTCCTGTTTACATGGAGCTGGGAAGACAGCGTGTTCCGTGGGAGGTGCCAAGGTAGTGCTGCAGTCGGATATAAGGTGAAAAAACTCTGTGTGTGCAGACAGGCTGTGGTGGGGCGTGTTAATTTGTGTTCAGTGGTGTTCAGGAACTCCAGCTGCAGTACTGGCATGGTGATGTTCTTTTGTATCTGAATATGTATCTTTTACATCTATGCATGCGTAGCATGTTTGTGTTTGTATATATTTATATTTTTATATATATATCTCTTCTCCCTCATGGGAAAGTCCACGTCCTGATCATCTGCGTTTGTGATCTTCTCACGTAGCTCTCTGTTGTTCAGTTTTTAGGTGGCAGAGACGCGCTGGAGCTGTGTGTGGGGCAGGCAGAGCTGATGGGGGAGCCTGGGGTGTAGCCCAGGATGGACTGGCTGTGACGAGGTGCCTTAGCCGGAGAGGTCGTTACCATGAAGAGTTCCTGCAGAGCTGGCCTCCACAGGGAACCACTCAACTCCACCTCCTCCACCTTCCATCAAGTCAAACGGTACGAACAGACCAGGTTCTGCCTGCAGCTGAGTGTTCAGCACTGATTTTAGCCTTCTCCTTGTCCTCTCCTATTGTCTCGTGCTGTCACTCAAGTGTTTGCTCTCAATTCTGGCTTTCGGGTGGTGTTTAAGTGAAATGTTGTAATGGCTTAAGGGCAGAAATGTTCTTTGACGTTTTTATTTGATAATGACAACTGCAGATTCACTACAGCTGGTAGTGTACTTGGAGAAATCCTTGGGTTTTCTAGCAACAGCTGTAAATTAGTTTGGGAAACATGACTTTGAAGTAAAACTTAATTGGCGAAAGGCTCGTCAGAGTAGGCTTTAAAACATGCAGGCAGCTTAAAGCAAGTGGAAATGCTGGCAGTCATTGTTGCGGTTTGTCTTACTATGGACTAAGTAATTAGATTAGTTTAAGCTCAGATTTTGCATTGCTCACTCTCCTGTGTCTCTTATTAAGGAGAAATGCACGATTGATTTCAAACACTTGTGCTTATGTGACAATTAAGTGAACGCCTCTCACTGTGTCTCCTTATAGGAACACCGTGCAGAACAACTTGTCCTCATGCAAATGCAAGGACATGCCAGTTTGTTTGATTTCAAGCTACTTCAAAATATATGTGTATTTTTTTCTTTGTAATTCTTTCTCTGAGACCGAGGCTCTTAAACTTCCTCAGTCTGGAGGAAGAGCGCCAGCTTTTCGGTTTCCAAAGGCTGTGTGGGTTTAAAGCAAACTTTTAACCTTTGTTCTTTGTGGTTGTGTAGACAGCATATACTTGCTATGTTAGTCTCATGGTAATTTAGTGCTGGAAAAGACTTCCGGGGTCACCCAGCTCCTTGCTTTCCCAAGCAGGATCTCCTAATCCCTTTTGTGAATTTAGTCCAGCCTAAAAACATTTACATCTTTTCTTGCATCTTTTCTTCTCTCCTCTTGTAGATTAAGCCATTACTGAAGATGACAGATCTTGCTGTGCAATTAGGAACCTTCTTTGCACTCCCAGGCTGAACATTCAGGACAGTTTATAGACTCACTTGAGTTTCTGTTCCTTTATTTTTCTTCTGCCTAAGGACCGCTGCTTATTTTCAGTGGTTTACCTCTTCTTCTGCATTCTGTAAAATGGGGTTGTAACCCTCACCTGTGGTTTTGCTGTGCTAAGTGACCTCAGTGTTCTCCAGTAGCTTCTTGAGTAGCAACTGCTGTTGTTCTCAGTGTGATGGCCCTCACAGAATAGTCTCAGTCCTGGCTAAAAGCATGAGCTGTGCTCTGGAGCTGGTCTGGCTGGAGGGCTTGTCACTGCTGTCACAGCATCACCTCCACTTCCCTGTTTCATGGGCGTCTCTGTGGTGGCCAGTTCACCTCAGTTACTTCCAGCATTTATTGGTGTTCCTCTTGCTGGTGCATCGCTGTATTTCAAAACCCTCCTCAGTTTCTGTTCCTTGAAGCTTTGTGCCTCTGCTGTTTTGGAACTGCCTCTGTTTCTGTGGGTGCAGAACTAGTGCTGAGGTCATTCCTAACAAAATCAGATGTTCCCAGCGCTGATTCTTGAGGCATGTCTTTGGTTTCCAGGCTGGTATTTTCTTATTGAGCATCACCTGGGGCTGTCTGCTGCTAAGCCAGCTCCTTTGTCTGTTTTCCCATTCCTCTGCCAATCTGTCTTAACCAGTAAATCTCTTTGTGCTCTCTGAAGTCCATGTGAGTAAGATATAGTAGATTGGTTTAAAAAGATGGCTTTTTTTGAGAACCTTGTGGTTAGTCTGGCATATTGAACTATTCCCTCTTCCCCCTTTTTCTCTGTGTCACATTAATCCTCTTTGCTTGCAAAGCACCTTTATACTGGAGTCAGAATACGAGCCCTGGAGAGGCTGCGATCATTCTCCTCTTTCTCCCCTGCAGTGCCCCCTCCAATGTGCCACATGTTTATTACCTCCTATTGTTGCATTTCAAGAGGTTTATAAATCCTGTTTCTTGGCCTGCAGTGCGTGAGCCTATCTGGTTTGGATTCTAAAACTGGGATGAGCCAATCCTCACAATTTTTATGAAGCTCTCTAATCCTCCCCCTGCCAATGCTCTTGTTCAGATTAACGCCTGGGCTTTTGCCCTCATCATCACCCTTACCTCCCCTCTTTAAAAATGGTGCAAAGTCAAATTTGGTATTTCGTGTTGTACTCTTGATCTCTGCCCTGCCCTTGCTTGCAGCCCTGTTTCTCTTTTTTTCTCACAAACTGAAAAAACCTTTCACTTTTTCTTTGTTGTTAAATATCTCTGCAGTGACTTAATGCTGCACCAGTTCTCATGTTTATTCCTGGACTTTTTGATCTCTAAGATAGAAGTTTCCAAGTGATGTGACCTGAAACTTGTGTCTGCTTCTGGTATCCTTCACAAAGAAGGATCACATCCAGTTGGAGTTTCTTTGGATCTTGTTTGGGATGTGTTCTTGATAATGAAAACACCTTTTGGCTCCTGGAGAATGCTGTGTGCAGTGAAGTCCTCCACACCCCAGCTGACTTCATGAACCAGTTTCTTTCAGTCTTGAGTTTCAGAAGAGCAACCTGATAACTTGCCTTCGGCTCTACTTTTGCTTATTTTGTCTTTTGAATGCTGAGTCTGTAACTGATCGTGTGGTCCAAGGTTAATTTCTGCAACCTTTCCTGTGTTCTCATTACATATGCACAAAAATGAAGGCTATAAATAGCACCACTCTGTGTTGGTTCGTTAACAGGAGAAATTTGTTGCACTGTGATATGAAGAGAGGTCTCGGTCCTCTTGCACTTCATAAATCAGAAAACAAATTAATAAAGGTAAAACATTTCCAGAAGGACACGTGTCACTCACCTGTGCTGCTCTGGGCAGCTTTCAGCAGAAGCCCTATAAAACCACCAGTTTTTGTCTTGCCATCCCTCTGTGATTTCCTCTCATCCTGTCCCACTACAGCCATGTGTGTCATCCCATCATCTCCGAGGTACACATTTCTGGAGCAGCTGATAACCTTGAATTCCAAATCTTTCAGTTTATTTTGTTCCCTTCTGCTTTGTCATCTCTGTGTCATCCCTGCTATGGTTGGGGAGCAGGGCTTCGAGCTTCCTGAGGCTCAGCAAAGAATTGCTGCTGCATCACTCCCTTCATGGTGAGTGCTTCTGTACAAAAGCCTGGCGAGGCAGTGGCACTTCTTCCTGTACAAAATGTAGAAAGTAGCCAAGGCAACTGTGCTTTACTGAAGGGTGTGTGTGTATTTGGTGTAAAATGTGTTCAAAACATTAATGGGTGGGAGCCTCAGAGTGGAGTGGTCTGTGTTGGGCTCGGGGGTGCATTCTGTCACCCGAAACCTCTGCGTGCTGGAGCTGATGGGCTCTGTGAGGTGGGTTTTCTGGCTGTGCTGTGTGCAGCTGTATTTGGGGGTTGTCTCCCCCAGAGTCAGGTTATCTGAGCACCTGAGGCAGGTGAAGAAGCTGGGGAGGGATCCAGCGTCAGGAGTTTGGTTCTTACGTTGTATTTAGCTCCTCTGCTCTTCTGGGCCAGCTCTGCCCCACGTTTTTGGCATTCTTCCACTTCCCCCAGGCTGGCCACTGGAGCAGAGAGCTCTCCTTCAGCAACCACATGCCTTCTGTTTGCCTTCAAATCCCCCTCTAATCCTCGCTGGCTCTCCCTTTGCCGCAAGAGGCGTTCTGGAGGTGTTGGGAGGTGGGTCAGGAGCAGTTGCTGCTCCAAGGGGAGTGGGTTTTCAGGAAATCAGATGCTTCCACAGCTGCCAGAGTCGAACCCACCCCTGCTCTGGAGCATGGTGCTTCCCAGCCCTCTTTTCTCTGAGCTTGGACCCTTGCCATGCTCCAGAACAAACTCCATGAGCAGCAGAGCGCCTTCCATCCCGGGACTTTCCCGCCCCGGCAGAATCCGTGGAATGCCTTTGAAGCAGCTCTCTGTCTGCTTTGCCTTGCCCTGGCAGTGCAGAGGGGATGGAAATGGGACTGGAGATGGAGCCCAAAGGACCCACCAAGCCCTTCCAGAAATAACAAGTGGTTGACCGTGGTTAACTCCCACTCAGTGCTCAGTCCTTGCTAATTGTCGGTGTCCTTCATGGAGGAGGAAAGCTCTATGGACAGAGAGCTGGGATGCCAGGGAAGAGAAATGCTTTGCCAGAGGTGTGGAGTTTTTATTGTTGATTTTTTTTCCTTCTTTTTTTTTTTCTTTTTGGCCTTTGCCTTGTGTCAGTATGTCCTGAGGGGGTTTTCAGAGTTGTAGTTGGCACTGGGTGTGCAGTCAGCAACGCGAGGAGCTTTTGTCGACTGGAGTTGGTGTTTACAAGGAGAAATCCATAGGAAACTTGGGGGTTTTGATGGAAATTTTCGCCCTAATAAAACCTTCCGGTGCCTTGCCCAGAAAACTTGCGGTGTGAATATGCTGCTTGTGAAGATTATGCTTTTTTGTTGTTTTTGTTGTTCTTGCTGTCCAGAGGAAATATTTTGGCTTCACAGGACATCATCAGAGTCCCTGACCTGGGAGCTGGAAAGGGAATTAAGGACCTGTGGACCATACAAAGGAATTGTGAAAACTGAGTCTTTTCTAACAGTTTTTCCTCCAACTTTGGAGTTTCCCCTAAAGCAAATATATTATTGTTTTAGGCTGCTGTGATTTAGAACATACATAAATACAAAAGGATGCTGGAAGATTCTGGCCAGCTTGGCAAGGAGAATCATGGAATGATTTGGGTTGGAAAAGACCTCAGAGGCCATCTCATTCCAACCCATTGCCATGGGCAGGGACATCTCCCACTAGAACTGGTTCTTCCAAGCCCCATCCAGCCTGGTTTTGGACACTTTCAGGGATGAGGAGTCCACCAGTGGGTTATGGCTCTTCCCTTGGGTGGGAAGAGGAGGGGTGTGTGAGTGTCTGAGCTCGTATAAAGGAATATATTTCTGTATCAACAACGTGTAGTAACCAAATTGATAAAACTACAGTGGAAAGAAGTTGTTACGACTTATAAAAACAGCAGTGTCATTCCAGCAGTGCAAGTATCCTGTTTTTCAGACACGGCTGATTAGAAATAGAAAAACTGGCCCCTTTATTTCATCAGCTGAAGGATGGAATAACAGTATAAAGGCAGCACCGCTCGTTGTTTCAGTGCTGATCATTGCTGGCAGAATTCTCTCTTATCAGCAATTTAAAACCACACATTTGGGATTGAAAACCTTTTATGTTTGCTCCCGTGGACTTCTGAAGAGTCGTTGTCTCTAAAGATAAAATTAGAGAGCTTGATAACTTAAAGGGTGGAGGAAAGCAAACAGAATTATTCTGGAATGAAGTGTCATAGGGAATATGTGACTTCACCTTTTAACAACTATTTTTGGTGGTTTTAAATATTTAAAAGCTTACCTGCAGCTGCCACAGCTCTCCACTTGCCAGCACTGAGAAACGGGGGAGTCTGTGGGTGGGGACTGGGCTCTGGTTCATCTTCAAAGCAATTTCTGCTGGGAAGCCTTGTTCTAATTCTAGGAGCTAGAGAGGAAATGTGCTGCTGATGTGCAGGGAAGAAGCTGTGATTGCCTAAAAGTTCGTTCTCAATGTCCACAGGAAAGGGCGTGTGAGGTGGGGGCTCGTTTTTTCCAAGTGACACTTTCAGGTAAGGCCCATTGCTAAGATGACTTTTAAAATGAAAGTTCTCTTCCCTGCTGCTGGAGAACTCTGAGGCAGGTGGCAGCTGGTCTCGTGGAGTTTGCAGTGCTCTTTATAGCTGTCTGAAGTTATTAGATGAAGGTTTTCTTTAAATCCGGATCCATTAAAACATGTGCAATGAACTGAATGCTGAATTCAAATGAGGCAATTATTCTGGCAGTAAAACTTCTGACTAAGGCATAATTTTGTTATGTAAATTACAACTTTTCAACCTTAAATGGTATTGTTGGCTGAGCCAGGGACTAACTGAAACACAGGAGGAAATATAACCTTAAACAAAAAATCTGTGATAGGTGAGGCAGAACTTTACCCTTTGTCTTTCTCCATGGACCAGAAATAGCTGGGAGCAGCTGAACCAACTCTGCTGGCTGAACATGTCCCCTGAGCCTGTTGGGGTAACCAGTTTGGTTCTGGTTTTATTCATATAATACCTGGTCTCACCTTCATTTGCAGCTTCTCTTAATGAAGGGTGTCGAGCTGATTGTCCTGCCGGATTCCTGAAAACTGCTCGAAGAAAGCCTTTTAAAAACAAGCTCAGCTCATCTTTCAAACACCTTGGCATGAAAACTCATGAATGAAATTTGATCTTCTGCTCCTGGCTCAGGAGATTTCAGCATGCAAAGTCGTGTTTTAATTGTAGTCACCTCTTCTCCCCAGGGTACGGTGGCGAGCAGCCACCAGAGATTTTCTCTCGTCTGGGAAATGTCCTTCTGGAAGGGAAGGGAAGGCTGCAGGCTCTGTTCTCTGCAGCAGTTTGCTGCAGTGCTTCACCTGCTGCTCTTTTGGGCTGGGCTTTGGCCAGGGCACATTGGTGGCCTGACCCTGCTTTGCTGTGAAGTACAACCACAGTGAGGCAGATCCTGTGAAAAATGAGGCCAAAGCAAACTCCAGCAGTCCTGATTTCCCATTTTTCTCTTCATGCATCTATTTCAACGCCCCGAAGTTCTATTTTTATGAGATTATTTTAGTTTTTAGCATCCGACTGAGGAGGCAAACAAAGTAGCTCAGTTGCGTTTTGCAGAGGAGACTAAATTAGGAGGTGACCCAATTCCAACGAGCTGGAATTGGCACGGGGAGAGAATTAACCCAGGGACTGGGTAGGTGTGTCTGCAGCACTGACATCTCTTACCCCACAGTCTCTAGGTGAGATGCAGCTGCTTTTGGCGCTGTCTGGTTGCAAGATCCAGGTGATGGTGTCCCTAAAAAATCCAGAGGGAAGGAACGTAACATCCACCTTTGCAGTGGCTGCTTCCTGGCCTTCAAAGCATTGCTTGGACCAGAGGGGTGTAGAAAGGTGAACTAAGCCCTTCCTCTTGATGCACCTCCCCAAAATCTCTGTGCCTGCCCTCCCTTCTTGTCACTAGGACCAGAAGGAGGAACCAAACCTCCAGGGAAAGCAGTGGTTAAGCAGCACGGCTGCTCCTAGTCCTGGAGGCTTCCTCTGCTTGGGCAGCATCCCTTATAAATTTGTTGGACTTTATAGACCAACAAATTGAGGTTTTTAGTTAAAAGCTGTTTTTAGGCTAGAAACCTACAAAGTTGCCATACTTAAACAACTCTCTTGGTGTTGGCTCTCGAGGGAAACATGTTCAGTGCCTGAATGTGTCTGTGAGCTCATAATGAACGTGGCATTGAACCTGCTGCTCTCCAACTCTCGAGCACAGATCATCCCCAAAGAGGAGGCCTTTGAGTGCAACAACTCAAAGATTGCCATGGAAACATAATCTATAGTTAGTTCTGTAATGTGCTGATGTGATGCTCCTGGGAGAGGAGCCTGGAGTCTCCTGGTGGTTGCATCCTGTGTGGCAGTGCCCCGGGCTCCGGCGTTCCTGGGCTTTGAAGGGAAGATGGGATGGCTGTGGAGATGGGACAGAACAGAGGAGGCTGGGACTGCTGCTGCTGCAGTGTCAGCAGCATCTGAGGGGTCCTTCACAGCTCTGGAATTCCTGACTGTGAAATCCCGTCCTTGGGAGTGGGTGTCCTCAGCTGGATGTTAACGCTCTGTCACTTTTGGGGGGGCATCTGACATAAGGACCCTTACGGGAAAGTCAGCAAATTTGCTGTTATCAATGTGCTAAAGGAAAGGTTTCATTGCCCAGAGGAGCTGTGGCTGCTCCATCTCTGGAAGGATGGGTTGGATGGGACTTGGAGCAACCTGGGATAGTGGAAGGTGTCCCTGCCCGTGGAAGGAAGTGGAACAAAATGAGCTTTAAGGTCCCTTCCAGCCTAAACCACTCTGTGATTTCGGGTGATACCAGGAGATTAGATATCCCCTTGGATCTCTGATTAATATAATTACTGTTGCTAATTTCCCTTTTGAGCTTTAATCACACTTTATCTGCTGAAAAGAGTGTGTGGCAGGTGATGTCCAGATAAACCCTGTGACCTGTGTGTGCCTTACAACTGGATTAAGGAAGGAACAGGCAGAAGGATGGCTCTAGCTCAAGAATGAACCACTAGCTATGTTTTCACAACTGATACAACTTAAACTTCAGAGTTTCTCCTTGCAACTGCCTGGAAACAGATTTCTCTAATGGGAAGTTCTCTCCTACTGCAGGAGGTTCTCCAAGGGTGGATATTGCAGCCTTGGTGGCTCTTCTCCTTTCTCATGTGGTTCCTCTTGAGGTGTGGGCTGGTGCCTGCTCTGGGCCACCTTCTCTCATTCCACACAGGCATATTTTGCAACTATAACTTCTTCCCTCTCTGTTTTTCCAGGGTTTCTGGTATGCACTTAAAGCCATATCTCAAGTTACAGAAGAAAGAGCGATCCCCAGAAATAAGCCAGGATTCCCTGCGAGGCCACCAGGGACCAGCACAAGGAGAAAAATACACCAACTGCACCAAACTGAGCGTTTTCCCAAAACCCTCCCTCGTGACTCCATCTCAAAAGCTTCTGGGGATTATTTATCCAAATACTATGTGCAATATGAACGGGAAAGGCCCAGCGGATGGTCCGAGTGCAAGGGAGAAGAAGAACGCCCTGTCTGCGACGATCCACCAGGGAGAAGAAGGGGAAGGGCCGCTGGATGTCTGGGCTGTGGTGAAACCCGGCAACACCAAGGAGAAAATCGCCTTCTTCGCGGCCCAGCAGTGCAGCAGCAACACCCGCGTGGGCTCCATGAAAATCAAGAGCACGTGGGACATCGATGGGAGAACGGCCAAACGCAGGAAAAAATCGGTGGATCTTAAAAAAGCCAAAATCCAACTGGAAAGGATGAGGGAGGCGAACGCCAGGTGCTCCTCCCAGCCGGAGCCTTTCGCCTGCGGCATCGAGCACTGCTCGGTGCACTTCGGCAGCGACGGCGGCGAGGGCGCCTTCCCGGGCCGCTCGCTCTCGGTCATCGAGATGGTGGCGTTCCTGGAGCAGCGGGCCAGCGCCCTGCTGATGGACTGTGCCAAGACCTGCACGGCCGCCTCTGCCACCCGGCTGAGCGCCCAGCCCAAGGCCGCCCCGCCCGGCTCCGAGCCCTTCTCCTCGGCCGGGCCGTGCGAGGCGCAGGCGGAGCCGCAGGGCGAGCCCGTGCGCGTGCTGGACATGGTGGCCAAGCTGGAGTCCGAGTGCCTGAGGCGGCAGAGCGAGCGCGAGGCTGGGAGCCTCTCCCGCAACAACAGCTTCCGCAGGAACGTGGGCAGGGTGCTCCTGGCCAGTGGCACCCAGGCCGAGGGAGAGGCGGGGGAGGGGGGGNAGGGGGACGGCCTGGGGGAGGCAGGGGTGGCAGAGGCTGGGTACGGAGGTCGCTGTGGCGCTCTGGGTGACACCGAGCTGTGGGATGGCGCCGCCTCTGCCCAGCCGCCGTTTCCTTCGGGGCTGGATACCCGGGTGGGGAATGTGAGTTCGGGACTTGCCCAGGCGGTGTTGGCGATGACGGCTGGCAGGAATGACACTGAAGCGCCGATTGAGCCTCCCAGGGCTCTGCTGTCCCCGTGTCCAGCCGCTGCCAGGCTGCCACCGGATCCCTTGCAGAGTAAGAACGCGACTGTTGATTGTACGTCGAAAGAGCCTGTAATGTTCCCAAAGCATCCTGCTAGGAAGGAGCCCTTATGCATCAGTATATCAGTCACCAAGACAGAGAAAGGGTGCAGGAAGGAGAAGCTCTCCAGCTCCAGTTCTGGTGAGGATTCTCTCCCAGGGAGGCTGTTTTTCCTCCAGGGTGAGCAGCCTGCTGCTCACGAGCAACAGCCCCGGCGGGAGAGTCCCCAGGAGAAGCCAGGGGAAGTAGCCCAAAACGAGGATGAGGATGCTGTGGCATCTGGTAGATCGTGTGTGAGAAGCAGTGTCC
Source organism: Pachycephala philippinensis (assembly GCA_013397055.1). Taxonomy (NCBI): domain Eukaryota; kingdom Metazoa; phylum Chordata; class Aves; order Passeriformes; genus Pachycephala; species Pachycephala philippinensis. The sequence goes on from VWZT01015934.1 coordinate 182,467, forward strand.
CTACAGAGCCATTGGCCCCTTCTGTCCCTCCCACAGAAGGGGCTTTGCAAGTACTTGACGCTTCCTGCCTAAAGCGGCAGGTTTCGCATGACTTTCTGGAGACCAGGTTTAAAATCCAGCAGCTTTTGGAGCCTCAGCAGTACATGGCCTTCTTGCCTCACCACATCATCGTGAAGATCTTTGGCTTGCTTCCCACCAGGAGCCTGGTTGCCCTAAAATGCACTTGCTACTACTTCAAATTCATCATTGAGTACTACAACATCAGGCCGGCGGACTCGCGCTGGGTCCGCGACCCCCGCTACCGGGAAGACCCTTGCAAGCAGTGCAAGAAGAAATACGTCAAGGGGGACGTGTCCCTGTGCCGGTGGCACCCCAAGCCCTACTGCCAGGCTCTGCCCTACGGGCCTGGCTACTGGATGTGCTGCCACCGCTCCCAGAAGGGCATCCCGGGCTGTAAGCTGGGTCTCCACGACAATCACTGGGTCCCCGCCTGCCACAGCTTTAACCGCGCCATCCACAAGAAAACCCGAGGAGCGGGAGCGGAGGTGGAAGAGGAGTATTAGTGCACAAACACTTTCCTGTGAGATTGTTTGGGGTAGGAGGAAGAGGAGATTCTCATGCCTTGTGCTGTTTACAGTGTACATAATTGTCGTGATTTTTTTTTTTTCCACAGGGCTATGAAACTGCACATACTCAAAACACAAGAGCCTTTACCTTTTAGATTAAAAGAGAGCTTTTAGTCCATCTCTGTAAATAACACTATAAAAACTAATTGTACATACAGAGTCTACAGCTGGCTGAACAAGGTAACCCCTACAATGCAGCTATCCCAGTGTTGCGGCTATAGGTGTGTGTGTTTTTAAGTGTCTTGTTTCAAAAATCTGTATATCCTGTATAATATATGAATGTTTCTGAGAAGAAACTCTAAATAGGTAAAGGTCAACTTGTTTAAAGAAGCTGCAGACAACTTAACTGGACAACCTGAAACTTTAGACTATAGAACAGATCCATTATAGTAGCGTGGCAGTGGATTAAAAAAAAAAAAAAAAGAGAGGAATATTATTGTATAGTCAGAATATAAAAAAAGTTCTTGTCTACCTTACCCATGTTGTCTGGTTGGGTTTTTTTTTTTTACATGAATAAAATGTGCATTCTAGATCTGCCTTACCAGACTTTCTCTTGTAAGACTTTTGCCCCAAAATAAAAATGCTGTAAAACACGTGGCAGAAACTTGGTGCTGTGCTGTAGTTCAGACGTGCAGTGTGCTTTCTCTAGCAAACCTGTCCTCCTACTAACAAAGAAACAAAAGAAACCCCAAATCTCTAGTACTTGGAGAACTCCCTGATATACCACTCACAGATTCCAGCTTTTTTCCTTTTTTCCTGCCAGCCCTGTGTGCAGCAGAGGCTCCTTTCATTGGGAATTCTGGTGCTAGGTGTGTGAAGCTTGCAAAAACAGGCGCTTTCTGGTCCTCCTGCTTCTTGGCTCTTGTGTGGGCACCTGCCCTGTTCCCTGGATCCTCGAGGATGGAGTGTGGGTCCAGAATGTGGAGTTGCCTCGGCTCTGTGCTGTGCTGGAAGCTTTCCTCTCTGCTCTCTATGGAATTTTTCCCTTGCAAGAAGAATCCTTTGCCCTGCTCTGCTGCAGCCCCTGGCCTCTCACCCAGCGCTGTGAGTCGCTGCTTCCCGGGGGCACTGCCGAGGTTTGTGTGGGATGAACGGCGACTCCTCACCCTCGGAATGGGAGCGGAGCGTGGAGAATTTCCCTGGATCCATTCCTGTCCTGCCGTGCTGTGAGCCAGAGTTCAGCCTCCCGTTACACCCCTCTGAGGGGTTGGAAGTTTGGGAATGGACCCTGGCCAGTCCAGCAGCCGTGTCCAGCTCCATCAGGGGAGCAGCAGCTGTTCTCCAGGGAGCCAAACGGAGCGTGGCAGCTGTGCCTTTGCTCTGGCCACCTCCCTTCTCTCCCCCCACTTGGTGCTGTTGCAGTTTCTCTGCCCCTTCTCAGGGCACGGATGGACTCCTGGCTCTCACCATTCCGGCTGGAGCAGCCAAAATCTCTGCCCTGGTGCAAGAAGAGCTGGTGCCACCTTCCCACAGGGCTCGCTTTGGGCCTTCCTCTGCCCTGCCAACCCCAGGGAGCAGCTGGAAAGGGCAGGGATGGGGTGGCCCTGCACCTGCCTCATCCTGTTCTCTGTCCTTTGGTGCTGGAGCAGAAAGGTGTGGAAAACTGCTGGCTGTGGGGGCCAGGCTGAGCTGCCCACCTCCACCTGCCCTGGGATCACAGGGAGTGACTCGCCTGCTTTCGGAGCAAGAGGAGGACAAAAGAGGGTTTGAAGGCAGATGCTTTTGTTCTTTAACAGTGAGAGAAAATCGAGCCCTGGCAGCCTGAAATGTGGGTTTGGTGAGCTCAGGCTTTGCAGGGAGGTTTAAAGGATGTGCTGGTTTCATTTTTTTGCCTTCACCTGCTCCTGCCACCCCCTGGGTGCCAGCAACCCCTCCCAGAGCTGCTCAGCCTCCCTGGCTGCAGACATGATGACAACCAGGAGGAACGAAATTAGGAATCTAAAAGAAGGGTGCGGCCGCCTTGTAATCAGCTGGGACGAGGGAGAGGGAAAGCAGGATCCCTCCTTAATCCCTGACTTCATCCTCTAACGGGGCGCAGGCTTCACCCAAACTTCCATCTGCTCCCTTGGCTGCGCCTGGACCTGCAGCAAAACAACTTCCAGGCTGTTGTTTTGCCAAAGCCATCGGCATCAAAGGCCTTCAGCTTCATTTTCATCAGGGGAAAAGGGAAAGAAGCTGCTTTCCTGCCTCGCCACCCAAGACTCTGGAAAACTTGAGCCTGACAGCAGCAAGGAAAGTCCCTGTGAGGCTGGAGCGGAGCAGCAGAGGAAAATATTTTGTAATTAGATAAGGGGCCAGTGAGGTCATTTTGTTTGGAACAGGGTGTGAGATTTTGGTCACCTTTGCTGAACAAGGGGAAAAACAAGGATAAAATAATATCATGAGGCTATTTTGTTCTCGGAGCAGGTAAATCCAGAGGACAACTTGCTGGCTACCCTACCCCATCCCTGCCCTCCCCCCAGGCTGGCTGGGGAGCATGGGCTGGTTTATACATCATTTATTACGTTGTCTGCCGGAACTGTCCCTCCTGCACAGCATTGCTGTTAAAAATTGTTTCACAGAGCAAGCTTTTGCATCCAGAAGTGGGTTGGTTCCCAGTGTTGCCATGCTGAGCTGCCTGCAGGCTTTTTTTTTCCTGTAATGTTGTAAAATGCAGATTTCTGTTTTCTTAAGGGATGGTTCAGGGAGAAGCCAAGGTCTGATGAATGTTGGTTTTTTTTTTTTTTCCTAAGAAGCAATTAAAAAAAAAAAATAATATCCAGTGTTGGATTTACAAAGTTCAGTGTTTAGAACTGAGGACGAAGGACTGCACCATGTGCTGGACTTCCCTGCCTGGAGCATTCGGAGTGTCTGGACTGAATTTCCAGATAGGCCTGCAAAGAAGTTGTAATAACATTTCCATTGTCCATAAGCTTCCAGTTTTCATCAAGCTCTGGGGCTCTCCTGGCACGGACACCACTGAGAAAGCCGCCTGTGGCTGGGGTTTGCGGTTGGGCTCTTGCTCCATCCTGGCTGTTTGTGCAGCAGCTTTTCCCTTTGCTGGGCCCTGTTCCCTGTGGAGAAATCCTGGGATGCTGCAGCAGAGCTTCGTTCCTTGTGTTGGACCCAGTCCCCTCCTGCAGCATCTGCCCCCTGCCAGTCCCTGAACTGTCGGTAAGGCCACGGAGCTGCTCCAAAGGCTGGAGCCCCTCCGCTCTGGAGCCAGGCTGGGAGAGCTGGAGGTGCTCACCTGGAGAAGAGAAGGCTCCAGGGAGACTTCAGAGCCCCTTCCAGGGCCTAAAGGGGCTCCAGGAGAGCTGGAGAGGGTCTGGGAACAAGGGATGGAGGGACAGGGCAAGAAGGAATGGCTCCCCACTGCCAGAGGGCAGGGTTAGATGGGATATTGGGAAAGAATTATTCCCTGTGAGGGTGGTGAGGCCCTGGCACAGGGTGCCCAGAGAAGTTGTGGCTGCCCCATCCTTGGAAGTGTCCAAGGCCAGGTTGGACAGGGCTTGGAGCAACCTGGGACAGTGGAAGGTGTCCCAGCCCATGGCAGGGGTTGGAATGAGGTGATCTTTAAGGTCCCTTCCAACCCAAACCATTCCAGGATTTCACACCTGCACAAAACTGCACTGCCAGACCCAAGCTGTGTCTCCACTCCCACTCCTTGCACGGTGGAAGTGGTGCTGAAGCCTCACCCGGGGCTGTTTCTCCTTCCCACCTGCCTTTGGCTGGTCCAGGCAGTCCTGGTGCAGGGACAGGACTCGGGGCATTACCAGGCTGCTCTGTGGCACAAACCAGAGTGGGCAGGGTACAAAAGCTCCTGCCGCTGGTCCTGCTTGAGCCAAAGCAGCATGAGCATTCTGCACGAGCTGAGCTCGGCCCCAGACTCTGCTTTGCCCGTGGCCGTGACCTGACTGTGCCGTGACCGAGGCCATGAACTGCCCCAGCTCCGTGGGCAGGAGCCCCAGGTGGCTGCTGCTCCCACTCCTGAGTGTCCAACAGTCAGGAATCACAGGGCCATCAGCCCTCCCCATCAGAAATGTCACAAAAAACGGAGTGGGAGGGGTTGTGTCTCCTCCATCATACAGCAGCCTGTGACCCACGGGCTGCCAGGCCACCAGGGCCCGTGGGCAGAGCCTGCTTGGCCCTTTCCCATCCCTGCAGCTCTGACACTGCTTCACTTTAATAACTCCAAACTTCAAGAGACACCTTCTTGCACCCTGAAATGACCTTGTACCGAGGAGCCCTTTGCATGCAGAAGGAATCCACCACCTGCAGAAACATCACTGGGCACAGGAGCAGCCCCGAGCCAGGCTCACCCGAGAGGTTTATTCGTTTACATGTACATAGAGGGATGTGTGTGTGTGTGTGTTGTGCAGGACTCCACCCCCTGCTCCCATGGAGATGCAGTTATTTTATGTAAGAGTATTTTTTTAGAATGGGTATTGCTTATTCCACCGCTGTACGACTGATTGCACTGTAACAGGTCTGGTCCCTGTGATGCTTTGAAGGCTGGAAATTCTTGTACTTTGCCCAGCACAGTGAAAAACAAACCACACAGAAGTAACAGTCATAAATATACAACTTTAAAAAAAATTACTGTTAAAGATTTATTGCAATAATACAATAAAATTTAGAAGAAAAAAAAAAACAAAAACCAAAAACCAAACCATTTGTGTTTAGTTACATCTTAAGTCTGGAAGTTGCGAGAGAGGGGCTGCGAGTTTCCGCAGGTGACAAAGCCACCCCTGGGTGTCCCACCCGAGACCCTGCACAGGGACCTGATTTTCGGCACAGGGCTGGGCCCCCGAAATCAGGCTCTTCCTTGGCAGCCCAAATTGGCCACCCCAGGTCACTGGTCATGACCAGAAGTCCCGGCCTGAACTGAAATTCCCGTGTTCGTGTTACGCAAAATGTTTTGTAAACTCTCAGCTGGCTGTCTTCAAATATCTATAATTACAGATATTGCTGCCCTCCCTCCCCCACCCCCCCAAACAACCTGGAAAACGAATCCTGGTGATTGCACTCAAGGTTTGGACACACACAATTCTTCCTCAGCTACACATGTGCAAAACACTTTTAAAAAAAACCACCACAACCTTGTGTTCTGTTACAAAAAAACGTTCCATGAAAAGCCCCACCCCAACGCATTCGAACACCCTCACGGTGCCCTCGTGCACTCTCAGAGTATGACAGGGTTGCAAATAAATTATTTTGGAAAACATGGATAGGAAGTATATGGCTTATAGAAAAGTTATTGTGTTGGATTTTCTTTCCCTAAGTTCAGTGACAGTGCATGAAGCTGAGTCATGGCCTGACCTTCCGGGGCTCAAAGCACAAAGGCAGCAATGAAAAAGGGACTGAAATGCCTATTAAAAAACAACAAAAAAAGGGTATTTAGATGGCGGGGTCCAGTGCAAAATACACAGGGAAGCAGAAGGGGCTGGGCTGTGAGCCCGGTTTCCAATACTGGCGAGTGCTGGTTGCTCAGAGCTGCGAGTGATAAAGTGCTGCGAGCCAACAGAGCCCAAAGCCCCGGGCTCGGCCTGGCAGCGGGGCTGGGGGCACTGAACTCCCTCGGGCTGCAGCAGTCCAGGGGCCTGGGCTGTTCTCCCAAAACAAACCCGACTCTGAGAGCAGAGGAGCGGCAGGAATGAGGGCGGCGGTGTCTGACAACGTGCGCGGCGCTCGCACAGAGTTAAGGGTCTTTGGTTTAAAAAAAAGAGAAAAAAAGCAAAATTAAAAGAAACTACTGACAACAGATGCCCAAGCTCAGGGCTGAAGAGAAGCAGCTGCCGTGGAGGGGTGGGTGACACAATACTCAGCAGAGCCCCTGGCACAGGGCACACAGGTGTCACTGCCACACCTGGCTTCCCACCCCTCCTGCGTGGGGACAGAGGCAGCACTCGCTGCGCTGGAGAGGAACAGAGCAAACCACAAAACACCGCGTGAGGTGGCTGGGAAAGCCAGCCCTGGAGCTGGGATCAGGCAGGGATGTGGCCTCTGTGTCACTCACCACAGCCTTCCTGTGTCCCCATGAGGCGCTGTGTCCCCAGGAGCTGTGGGGCAGTGGCAGAAATCCTCCCTCGAGGAGGAGGGCAGGGGGCTCTGACCTTGGCTGGCCCTTGGGGGAACTGTCCCAGCTCTAAATGTAAACGTTGGAAGCTCTGCTGAGCAAACCACCCCTGAGGGCCCCGTCCTGCAAGGCAGAGGAAGAGGAGGAGCCCTTGCTCACCAGGTCACCTGCCAGCACCCACCTCCCGGGGTTCCACGAGCCAAACCAACTTCTTGGCAGTCAGTAAACAACAAACCCCACCGTGAACATAAAATAAAATAAAATAGGGTTAAAAACACATGTAGTGTGGAGAGCGTGTGACTTCACCAAACTGGCTTGAAATGAGGTTTTTCTAGTGCTAAAAAGTGGCAACGTGGTGTGGTAACCCATGGGCATTATTGCAACAATGCAATTCTGTATCATCAGCATCGAATGTGGGTATAGCAAGAGAACGTCCAGTGTTTCTTTGGTGTATGGTAGTAAGAGTACAGAGCCTGTGTGCCTCAGACAGCACAACACAAAACTTCTACACCTACCAGTGGAAACAGCATGAAACAAGCCAGTTTTCTATGGCAAAACTGGGTAAAGATTCACAACCAAATCTAAAACAAGAGCATTTTGCTGTGTGAATTCCCTGTCCATGCTGATTGTTTGTATTAAAAATATGGCAACAGAGATTAGAAAACATGTTAAAAATGCATAATTTTCATGTCCTGAATGAAAAAAATTTAGAAATACGCATTTTTGCATTATGCAAGACAGATTTAAAACACACACACACACACAAAGGAAAACCCTGTAAGGAGTTAAGAAAGTGGGAACTGCATTTGCACCACTGTCCAGACCGCGCCCTGAGCAGCCTTCCCTGCGCTCATCCCGATCCAAACGCTCCAAAACCCGTTTCTTCTTCAGAAAGTAGAGCTGGAGGTTGCTGGGTCCTTTTCCAATCCTCGATGCAGACAGAACCAAGACACAAAGTGCCCTCATGGAATCCGTCGGGAGCACGGAGCTAATTTACAAAACGGGGCCGTCACAGTCATCTTGGGTAAATAAAAAGGTTTTTCTCCGGTTTACAAAACAGAAGTCTGACCTTTTCCTTTGTTCCAGGCACTACTTAACTGAATAGGTAAAGGCTGACTACAGCACAGTCGGGGAGGGGTCCCTGGCACAGCTCCCGTGTGCCCGCTAGCGGTGCCCGGTGTAGGCCTTGAGCCACGAGGTGACCGAGGCGGCGGCGGACGAGATCATCCCGCCCGCGCTGCTGCTGGCGATGGGCTGGGACACCTGGGTGCTCTGGCTCTGCAGCATCTCCACCTGCTGCGAGGGGATGTCGCAGAACCTGGGGCTGGGCAGGTTCTCCCAGTCCGTGCCCAGGTCCGTCTCCTCGTCGCTCACGTGCTCGTCGCCGCTCTCGTCCGTCTCGCCCGCCGCGCTGGGCTCCACGAACTCCATCGAGTCCTCCAGGTCAGCGCTGATTTCGAAGGGACCGGACCTGGGGGTGAGGACACGGTGCCATCAATCCCTCTGTCCTCTCTGCTGGGCACCCCCAGCACCCTGCTCTGCCACGGGCACAGCAGAGATCAAGCGCCCCTGTCTCTATCAGCTGGCAGAGGAAGCTTTGTGTCACCACGGTCAGACCACGAACACTTGGCCAAGGAAGGGACAGGGTTCCAGCCCACGGAGCAGGAACGGTGGGAGAGCAGTTCTCCTCTGGCAGGGGTAGGGAAACACACACACAGCAGAGAAAGCTACTGGTGATAACTCAGGGCTCCACTGGTGGGAATCTCGGCTTGATGTGGAACAGCTTTAAATTCCAACACCAGCCCTGGCCAGGCTGAGACAGCTCAGCTCTGCTGGGGTGTAGCTACAACTCACAGGTCTGGCACAGGTCACCAGTGGAGACTTCCCACTCTGCCCCGAGCAACACCTCAACCTCTTTCTCACTCTGAGGTCGGCCCACATTGAACAGGCTGCCCAGAGAGGCTGTGGGGTCTCCCCTGGAGACACTCCAAACCCCACCACACAGAATCACAGAGTGGGTCAGGTTGGAAGTCACTACAGTGGCTCATCTGGTCCCACTTCCCTGCTCCAGCAGGGTCATCACGGAGCACATGGCACAGGATTGTGTCCAGACGGCTCTGGAATATCCCCAATGAGGGAGACTCCACAGCCTCTCTGGTCAATCTGTTCCAGTGCTTGGGCACTGCACAGGAAAGTTCCTCCTCATGTCCAGGTGGAACTTGTGGGCATCAGTTCCTGCTCGTTCCTCTGGTGCCATTGCTGGGCCCCGCGGAGCAGAGCCTGGTCCCTCTCTGAGCCCTCCCTGCAGACAGGGACAGACACGGCTGAAGGTCCCTCTCAGCTGGACAGCCCCTGCTCCCTCGGCCTTTCCTGGGCAGGGAGATGCTCCAGTCCCGGGCACTGGCTCTGCTCTGAGCTGCATCTCCAGGGTCCTGCCCAAACCCACCTGTGCTGTGACTCAGAGTTCCCTGCTGCCACTGCCTGGTGGGAGAAGCGATTGCATCCAGCTCCATCCCACTGCTTTGGGCTGCCTGTATTCCATGGATTCCTCACAGCAAGCAGCGTCCCTGACTGAGTTCACTCCAAGCCACAGAACTGCTCAGTGAACATGAGCAGGAATTTCACAGAATCATGGAAACATTTAGATTGGAAAAGACCCCAAGATCACTGAGTCGAACCACTAAACACAGTAACCATTTAGCACAGGCAATTGTTTCTCCAGCCATACTGGGAGAAGGAGCCTAAAGCAGTGATTGATCATGGAAAATATTAATGCAGATAATTAAAGCTTGGTAAAATTATAAGCATATGAAAACAGCAGCATATAAAGGAGATTGTCAGGCAACCACAGGCTTAGGTATCTAAAGGAAAATAAAGACAGCTGGTTGCTGCAAACTTTGCAGCCAGCTGAGAAATTAAAGGCAAACACTCCTCTTTCATAATCTGGAAAGGAATGGGAGTGCTGCCTCCTGGCAAAGCCTTTTGCTTAACAAGGCAACACAAGAAGAGAGTCATCAGGGCTGAGGCCAGAAGGGACCATGAGATCATCCCAAGTGACCTCCTCTCTAACAAAGGCCACTGCATCCCACCCGTTCTCCCTGTCCTGAGCCCAGCAACTCCTGCCTGATGACAGCATCCATTCCAGAAACTCATCCAGCCCTGAGAGGATGACAGAAGGAAACAGAATCCCCACCTTCATTCCTGTGGGTAATTAATGCCTCTGTTAAGTGCATGTGCCTCATTTCAACCAGCTCAGACTCTTCGCTCCCAGTGGTGTCTGTAAAGCCATTCAGCAGCCTGTGGGTATTCTATCCAAGTCTCCTGTAACCCTTTCTTTTACTATCTGGACCCAGCTGATGGATCTGGAGCTCTGTGACACCTGCACAGGTGCCCACTGCAGCTCCTGGACCTTTTAGAGCAGCTTCCTTTGAGGACACAGCTCTCCATCCTCTGGGTATTTCCAGCAGAGGCAAGCAGCAGCAAGCACAGATTTTTGTCCAAAATCTTTTCCAAAGATGTGGCTCCCCACGTCTCTGGGCTGAATCAGAGAACACAAGGTAAGTGGGAACAGGCAGCTCCTCTTAGTGGCACTGCGGGTTTTTGAATAAAATCAGATCTGTACATGAGAACAAAGCAGAAGAGTAGATTTCGGAACATTACTGTGCTTAAGGGGGGAATAAAGCACCAGGCACATCAAACAAATATTTGCAGACTGTCTTGGGCACAAGTGACTTGTGTCTGGATTATCCCAATGGGGAAATCAGTGTTGTTTGCTTTCTTATATTCAACTTGTGAAAAAAGAAATAACTTATTAAACCTGGTGTGTGCAGGCCAGAGCTGATGTTTTTTTCATCATGTTCTAAGCTAAGAGAAAAGTTGCCTTTAATCTTAATTTACATATAAATGAGTATTATTTGAAGGGTCAACTTTTGCCTAGGCAGTTCAGTGACTGGAAGCATTCTGGGAAAGGTTTGCCTGGGATTCTTTTCAGGGTTTGTATTACTGGATGCTCTCAGGTATCTGCATGTTGGCAAGGCGTGGGCAGGGTCACACTTGGAGCATGGCAAGGCTGCCTGGCATTTGTGCTGCTGTTCCCTGGAGGGAAGGAGTTCCTGCTCCTGGTTGTAGGGGAAATAAGTCCATCATCAGCTGCAAAGCCTCCAGCTGAGCCTGCCATAGGCAGAAGCACAGCAAACACATGTCTGGGAAATATAATTTCCTACTCAGGAGCCCCTTTTTCTGTCCTGTTTTGCCTCCTCCTGGAACTACCCCGATTTCTGTGCTGAGGACTGATCTTTGGGCACAGCAGAAGAGAATTTCCCTCATAAGTAACAAGGCAAAGGCATAAATTCAAATGGGATTCAGCCACAGGAGAGTTCATATTCTGCTTTTCTTACCTGCCCAAGTTCTCGGTGTCTGGGCTGACCAGGTACATGAGGTTCCTGAGGGTATGCAGGGGGTGCAACAGATCTAAATTTACATGCTGACATGGGGAAGGGAAAAAAAGCCATGATCAGTTCCTTGAGGAAATCCTGTGATATTTAAAAAGCTATTTAAAGATATCAAATGTGCACCCCCCTACCTGAGAGAAGCAGAGGTGAAGGATATTAGCATTCAGCTTCTTCACTGCCCGTGTGAACCTGTGTCTGCTGAGGTTCTCTCCACAGAATTCACTGTTAAAAACACCACACACACAAATACACAGGAAGCAAAATGCTGTGAAGATCCACTTACTGGAGGCATCAGCATTCCGTGCCCTGGCTTCCTAACAAATCCTGGAGTAAAAATCCTCGCGGTGGGCACTTGTTTAAAGTCTACAGGCAGTTTTAGACTGCTCAGGAGACTGATTTTTCACTTAGCAGGACTGTGAGCATTTTATCATCTGCTTGCCCTGGCCTCACCAGTTTCCACAGGACAGGTGGTGTGAACTGTAGGGAACTCAGAGATCCACCAGAGCCAGACTGGTTCAGATCTCCTTTAAAATCTTGCATCATTTCCTGTTCCCAACCTTTTCCTTCTCTGAGTGCTGAACACCCAAACAAAATCAGAGAATCACAGAATGCTTTGGGTTGGAAGGGACCTTCAAGATCATCTGGCTCCAATCCCCCAGTTATGGAAAAATCTGAAACCCAACACAACTTTTGTGCCCTCACTTTGACAACCACTGTTTTAAAACACTTAAAAAGAATCCCAGCAGCACATCTGAGACCCCTGGGACTCTGACCTGGTCTGCAGCTCCTTCTGTACAGATCCCAGCTGCTCCACACAGACACCAAAATCCTCACAGTGCCTTTCATCCCAAATGGGGTTTATGCAATGCATTCCTAGGTGCGTTCCCCATGGGGGTTTTATCCCATTGGGAATTGCACTGCTGCCATGCCATACTAAAGGACCTTGTTCTACAGCACGGGAGGCAGCAGAGCTGTTCCAGAGCTGCTGGATTGGGCTGGGATTTTGTGAAGCACAGTGGGGTCCAATAAAATCAAAAGTGCCAGTCATACACTGCCATATTTCATCTCTCATCTGAGAATGCTGAATACATCAATTAGAAAAGTGTTATTTTCAACTGTGATGGTTGGGCTTCCTCTCAGGAAGTAAAAAAGAAGGGAGGGACTGTTAACTGTGGTCTAAAATCCTGCCAGCCCTCCCCTCAAACAGCACAAAAATCCATGAGCCACCCATGTTACCAAAAAAGCTGCTGCAATTCATGACTTTGCTCCCCAAACTAAGCTGATTTAAGGTCCCTGATTCCCCTGCTGTGTTTTTACTTGCCTGTTGCAGAGCTTCTTGGGAAGATTTACATCAAGTATGAGAGACAAAGTGTTAACGAGCTGAGTTGCATAGCACAATGCAGCACTGATGGTATGAGCAGGGTTATTATGTTCCATATCTGAAAGAAATAAAAACAACATGAAATCCCTGTCTTAAATGAAGCCTCGGTGGGTGTGTTAATATGTTCCTGGAGTCTACTCTGGAATATGTCATTTCTAAGTATGGAGAACAGCCTGAATCTAGCAATCATTTCCAGTGAAATCTGTCAGAAGTTGGAAGAAAATAGTAATTCTTGGAATTCCTGTTAAGATGATGACATGTGAACTGTGTCAAAACTGTGAATAATTAACTTTCTCTATTTCATTGTGCTGTGTATCCCAGAGAGCATTTCATGCTAAAGAAGAATTCAGCAGAATAATCATAAAAATCACAGAATGGTTTGGGTTGGAAGGGACCCTAAAGACCACCTAGTTTCAATTGGGCAGGGAATCTTCTCCTACAATCCCTGTACTGGCATTTATTTCTGGCTCAGGGTGAGAACAAATAGACCAATCTACTGCTCCTCAGTGGTACCCAAAGCTTCTGGAGTGTCCCAGTGATGCCTAAAGAGGCCAACCTAAAAACAGAGACTGGACAGGAGTAAGGGAATAAAGGTGGATATTTATTTGAAAGGCCTTCAGAGGCACACCCTGGGCAGGCCAAAGGCTGCACCCAAGATGGACCCCGAGTCACGAGTTCTTCACACTTTTATAGCTTTGGTCCATTTGCATCTCAACCCAATTTCACCAATTAAACTTTAGCTAATGATGGAATTTCCCCACAGCTTGCCCCCCTTCTCAAGATGCTGGGTTACACATTTTGGGCCTAGGCCGGGCTGGGTGTCCTTGGAGAGCAGCCTGGAGAGGCTTTGTTCTGTCTGTCTCAGCATGAGAGAGCAGCAGCTCCCAGGCTGCAGGACACTGCAGAGTTACACACTGGGAATGCAGGATTGGAAAAATATAAAAGCTAAAACCTAAGGCATCACCAGCTGCCTAAAATCAGGCCTTGCCCCTTACCAGGTCCCTGTGTAGTCTTCTTCTCCTCCACCCAGCTGTAGTAGGCTGAGTAGTCCCCGTTGTTGGGGAGGATGATCCAGGGCCCCGTGATGCTGATGCTGGTGTCCCCGTTGTGGTCGTCACACACCCACCTCCCCGACAGGTACGTGGTTCTCCGTGCCTCTGCCAGCTTGCTCACAGTGCTGGAGGTCATGGCATTGTCACTCTCCGAGGACACGTCTGCAGGGTCCCTGCAGGACCCCAGCAGGGTTTGAAAAGAAGTGGTTAAAAATAGAATCAAACACGCACTTGGCAGGTGCACTGAGCCAGATTTCACTCAGGGCAAAATGGTTGTTGGAATGCTCCTGCAAAAACTCCGCAGTCCCAAAACTACTTTCATTTGTTCTGGGGTTTTTAATTGGCTGTTTTTGTAGAATTCAGGAATGGTTTGGGTTGGAAGCGACCTTATAGACCACTCCTGCAAAACTCCTCATTCCCAAAACTACTTTCATTTTCTCTGGGATTTTTAATTGGCTATTTTTGTAAAATACTAGAATGGTTTGGTTTGGAGAGGACCCTAAAGACCATCTCATTCCAATCCCCTTCCATGGGCAGGGACACCTTCCACTAGACCAGGATGCTCCAAGCCCTGTCCAGTCTGGCCTTGAACGCTTCCAGGGATGGGGCATCCACATTTTAAGGAAGTTTAACACTGGACATGCAGCTCAGATGTCTCAGTGGGGAGATGCAAGCACCTCCAGATTCAGATTCTTCTATCCTGGATCTCTGTCTTTGGGTGAGAACACAACTCCTCCTCCTCACAGATCCTGACGGAGCCAGAGCACATACCTCAGACTGACACAACTCTCTTCTGCGTGTCTAAAACCAAGCAAAATGATCCCAAAAGGACAAGCCTGCCCTACCTCATGCTTGTCTTCACCTCTTCAATGGGGAAGATGACCGAGGTCAGCTCCAGGATGTGTGACCGACGGAGGTTTGCCAAGTGCTCATACTGGGTTTTCAGGTCGTAGGTTTTTTTCTCCACCAGGTCTCCCAGCTTCCTGTTGTGCCTCTGGATTTTCTCCTTCTTCTCCTGATGCCTCTGAGCCCTGCGATAATGCTTCTGGTTCTCCTCTTTAATCCTCAGCAGCCCCTCTGTGTCTGTGAGAACAGCAGCAGATGTTAGCCCTTGGAAAAGGAGTTGGGAGGTGCTCGTAGGAAAAGCTTGAGAAAAGCTTTATTAATATTTATGGAAAACAAGATCTATGACAGCTTAAAACAGAAAACCCTGCTAAACTATTAACATCTTCCAGCTGCTCAGTGGTACAACTTTTTAATCTCCTCTGAAGATCTCCAAAGAGACTGCAATTGGGATTATTCTTTCCCTATCTTTCACTCGGCTATTTTTGCATTTGGAGCACAAAAGCCAAGATTTCCCACTTTAATTAAACTCCTGAGGTAATCATCCTGACAGAAATAGCCTGACTGTACATGTTTGCATCGTGCTGGCCAAAAAAGCCCTGCCCTGCTTGCAGCCAAAACCAAGTGCAGATAGCATCTTCATTCACCATTTCTGGCACCTCTGCTGCTGTTAGTGAGGGTTATTTGGGCTTCGCTCATGGATATGCTCTTACAGCACTTGGATCCCAACAGAGCAGGCTCCTTGTTTCCACAGGGAGCACTGGCTATCTCCCTTTCCACTCACAAAATGGGAAATGTGCTCATTGCAACTGCCTGGATTCACTCCACATGTCAGGCACACTGAGGCTTGGAAAAATACCCTGCAAGAGCATCTTGAAGCATCCAAGGTTGGGCCTGATGATCTTAGAGGTCTTTTGCAACCTCAGTGATCCTATGGTCTGCTGATTCTGCTATAAAATAACTGGCTGTGGTAATGCTCCCACGAACACCGTGCTAGAGAGAGCCAGCCACCTCTGTCTTTTAAAAGCTCGGGGAAAGATTCCTTGTGCTCTCCCCAAATATGTGTTTGAAACTCTCCATGTGTCCTAGTTTGAAGGGTGCCTGCCCCTGCAGACACAGAGGCTGCTCTCTCTGAACATCAGGAATTATTTCCAGTCATCTGATCTGCTGCAATCCATGGTGCGTCTGGTAGGAAGGAAGATCTGGTATGTGGGAGATGCAAAGTCCCAAACTGAAGGAGGTGAGAATAGCTCCTCCATGCAGATAAGAACTAATAATCCTCAGGTTTATGTAATATAAATAAGGGACCCCTGTTAGAGGAGCAGTAGAAAAATCCACTTTTCTCTGAGCAATACCAAGAATCCCTATGTGTCAGCTGCAATTCCCTTTTCCTTTAAGCAGTCCTGTAACATCAACACAAAATCAATTAACACTTGCATTCATATTCCCAAACTCTCCCTTTGCATAAAGAACAAGAGACAGAGGAGGAGGAAAACGTCCATCTGTTCAATTTGCACATTCATGTTCGACTTGAAAGGCTACTTTTCAGAGTGAACTCCCTTCCCTGCAGGTCCAACAGCAATTATTTGGGAGCAGGGGAGACACTGCACTCACGTTTCCTCTTCAGCAGTCCCAGGGCACAAACAGCTGTCCTGCTCTCTGCACAGCACCTCTGCTTTATGACCCAGTTTATGAGGTGATTAAAAATCTGTCCCCAGGAGTATTTCAGGACACCACTGGGTCCCACACACCTGCACTGCCTGATAAATGCAAGCCCAGGCACACTGATCTCTGCCCAGAGAGCTCTGCCAGGTATTTGCAAGCCTGTCTCCTTGAACTGTTCTGCACAGAAAGAAGGCAAACACACAGATTTTAAAAAGATTATTTTAAGCACCACCAATTATTGAGGTCTCCAGGAGAGTCAACTCCAAAAGCAGGAACCCAGTGTTCTAGAAATCGTTCTTATTTCAGAAATTTAAACTATGCCACATCCAAGAGAAGAGAAACAACCTTTTCACACTTTTTAATGTGGCCCAAGAGTGACCGAGTTGGTTTCCTGATCTATTTGGCTCCTCACAGCTAGAATTCATTTCTGGTCTCTCTCCAAAAGCAACTGAGCTAATGATAGGTTAGTTGGGCAATAGTCAGCTCAGTTTTTAGGTTAAATCTAACCAAATTCACTGTGAATCAAGAGAAGTTGCAAAAGGTGCAGATAATAAATTCCACAGAAGAGTAAGAAAAAGGAGAACTCCACTCCCTGGCTGGTCCTAACACTCTGCCACCTTCAGAGCATTTTGAGAAAAGGTAACTAATTCCTCAAAGCCACATTGATTTCCACTTCTCCATTCTTCACAGGCTAAAAACAAAAAGTCATAATCTCAACAATACCACTACTACTACTAATAATAATCTTCTATCTACTGAAAAGCTTGTTTTTCTTCAACTTCCTCGTCTCTAAACCAAACATGAATTTTCTTAGCCGTTCTTTCTGTTTCATTTCCAATACTCAGACTTTCTCCAGGTGATTTGTATCCTTCTTAAATTGTTTAAATTGGACACCAGACTTCCACTGAAGCAACAGTAATACCTGGCACAGCAGGATAACTGCTTCCATCTTAAATACAGCACTTATATTAGTTAACCCAGAAAGAGGCCTGAGCCTTTCTGGAGCACCACGAGATTGATAATTTTTATTTAATTTGCAATTCCCCAGATCCTTTCCTGCCAATTCTCACCACCATCCCCCATTCTGGGTTTCTGTTTCTCTTTACAACAATGTGTACCTTGACTTCATCCTTTTCAGATGATGTTGTCTATTTATCTGCATGATTTTGAATTTGGTCCTGGTCTCCACAGAAGTCATTTCACCATCCAGCCCAGCTTCCTCCATTCCACCCTCTATTCTACTGAGCTATTATGGGAAATACTGAAGAGATCTGGGCCAGGAACTGGCTCCTGCTGAGCTCCACCTGTCTCACCTCCTCAGCTTGACCAGTGTCACTGCTCTTTGAATGCAGCTTTCCTACCCTTTTGTGATGACCTTGCAGGGGTTACACCCAGAGAAATGTCTTGGTTTGCTCACAAGACAGTTTCAGGCAGTGCCCAAATCCAAGCTATGTGCAGCTTCTGCTTCATCCTCCAGTGCACCACTTGTTCCGCAGACATATATGTCACATATTTGACATGAATATCATAACCACGACATAAATAACAAAACATGAATTTGACATGAATATCACAACCAAGTGATGCTTATTTTTAACCACCTTATCTTTCAGTTACCAGCAAAGTTCCCCCAGGTCTGTAACAGGATGCCTGTGTCACCACTTTGAAGTTCTTCCTTCCTGCACCCTTTGAAAGCAGGTACTGTTTTCAGCTTCCTCAGACATCCTCACCCCCTCATGTGTTCCCAAGTGCTCCACAGACTACTTCAGCTTGTTCCTTGGGTCCCATAAAGCAAACATGTAGCTGTCTGTTTCCTTTCCTTAGCCTGCAGTTCTCTCATGACGTAAAATTTAACCTGGCTAAGAAGCTGATCACATTTTCTTTGCAGGAAGATGAACCAAAGGCAGCACTGAATGCTTCAGACTTCTCTGCACTGTCATTTGCTCTCTTTCCTGCTAACTAACACACTTGTCTACTCCTTCACCTTTTCTTTGTCACACATTTCCTATTGTTATTATCCATCCTCCTTATTAATTGAAAATCATTTTGCATCTCAGCCTTTTTTTTGATTTTTCACCCCAAGCCTGTGCTAATCCTTTATGACTACTCTCAGGTTATGCCTCTGCTTTCACTCTCTGTATGGCTCCTCTTGAATTTCAAGCCATAAAAATATCCCAGATTCAATCAATATGCTTCTGAATATGCTTCCTCTACTTCCCTTGCACGTAGGTCGTAAGGAGAGCTGCATATTCTCCTCTGAAAAATTATCTTGCAAATTTAGTGTAAAACAATCTAATGAGTTTCAAAAACGGAGGTTTCTGAATGGAGCAACTCTCCAGCCTACACCATATTTCAGTGACTCTTGCTCAAGTAGGATTTTAGGGTTTTCAGACAGGTGTGGGTTAAAATTCAGCAGTTTCATGAAACCTGTGACAGCTGCAGAGCTGTTTGCTCCTCTTTATCAAGAGGAAGTGATCAGAACCACTACACTGAATAAAGCCATCTCTAGGGACACAGCCAGAGTCACAGGCTGCTAAGCATTTGCTCTTAAAGCTGTTGCAAAACCATCTCCATCCAGCTGAATAATGTCTGCTGTTTGCTAATTAAAACCCAAGCACAAAAAGGCCAAAATCCACTCACCGATTTGCCTTCAAGTTGATTTAGGAAGCGACGGTTTGGAAATGCACCATTTTTTAAAAAACTAACGCTCAAATTCACCTCAATTGATTTTTCACTCTAAAGCACAGGGAGTTTTTCCACACCACAAAAGCACAGGCATTACTCACGTCTTGTCATTTCATCATTTTCTTTGCAAATGGTCTGTTTCAGCTGCTCAATCCTCATCTTGCAAGACATTATTTTCCATCTCTGAAAAAGAACATTCAGCAACTCTAGGGCACAAACGACTTCAAACACGCTGAACTAATGATTAACAACAAAGCCAGCAGCTTTAGTGCAAAAGTAGCAGGATGCTCTTAAATGGATCAAACAACTAAATATTTCATACAGTGTTTTGTGCACAGAAGAATGCCACAAACAAGACGAGTGCCTAGTATAAAGTCAATCGGTAAAATAAGTTATTGAACAAATATCTAGTGGGAAATGAAAAATTCAGACAGCTTGGAACACTCTGCTTGCAGAGCCCATTTCAGTTTTGCTTACAACAGGCTCTTTGGGAAAGCAACACAATGCCCTCAAGGTAAAATGTAACTTTAAACTATGAGATCTAGGAATTCAGAGAGTTTAAAAACCATGGGACACTCGGAGCAACTCACCAGCTGATCAGTTATTTCTTTCCCTTCCATGGCCTTCAAAACACTAGAGGAAAAAACATGATTGAAAGTTTTATGACTATCTGGACTCCGTCCGTCTCCAGCAACAGTGTGTTAAAGAGACTGTTTCCTTTTATGAGATCTCTTAGCTTTTATATCAATTTAATAAATACAACTTACTGTTTTTGGAATTCTCTCTGTTTGGTTTTAAGATGCATCAGCCTTTCTTTCTTGTCTGAAAACCTGGAAGAGATTAAATTCTTTTATTGATATTTTGCACGATTACAGCACTGTAAGTTGTCTGAAAAAGATAATAAAATTGAAGCTTGGGGATTCTCCAAACCTCAGCTATCTGTCTTCATCTTGGGAAGTAATGGCTAAATGTGTAAAACTCTTGCAGAATTCTAGAGCATGTGTCTCACCGGAATTTCAACAGAACCTCTAAGTTGGAGAAACATCAGAGTGTTGAATTATCCAACTTGTAAGCAAATTATTGCTACTTCTAGATTTATAGCTTAGCAAGAGCAGTATTTTGTGTCTTATAAAACACAGAGAGTACTTTAAAAACCTCCAGTCACTGGAGAAATTAATAGTACTATCTCTCATAGTCCGTGAGCCAAAAGTCTGCTTCAACTCTGCTTCACTGCATTCTGGGGTATGGGAACTACAGAGGACTGATCAGAAAGGAATTTTTTTAGGATTCATCATCCTGTGTTTTCACCCTTTGAGTATGCAGATGCCACGTTCTGCCCCCCTTATTGTTCCACAATTCATTCTCTTTTCCTCTGCAACATGTAGGATTGACAATTTCATCCTAACAGAGCTGTGGTATTTGCAGATGCCCCATCCCTGAAGTGTTCAAGGCCAGGCAGGATGGGGCATGAAGGTGTCCCTGCCCATGGCAGGGGGTTGGAACTAGATGGTCTTTAAAGTCCCTTCCAACCCAAACCATGTGATTTTATGATTTTACTTTTATTTCAGGGATATCTAAGCTTTATTTAGAAATAATAGTACACCAAGCCTTGACAGGATGACATCTTGGGTTTCCCTCTGTTACTCTGCGGATTTGATTTCAGGTAAAACTTCAAAATGCTTCACTTTTTTCCTTTGAGGGCTGAAATCTGAAAGCTTGGTGACTACCTTTGGATTCAGAGAGTGCATAACCACCCTTCCAGATGACATTAGCATTAGAACAACAAAACCACTGGCTGCTGCTTCTGTAGCCAAGCAAAAATATCTGTTTTCCTTCCAAAACAAACCAAAACCAAATGCAGGTGCTTGGCATAAAAGCCAGAGGCCACACGTGAGCTGGAGGAATGTGGTGCAACTGGAGCCCAGCTGCTCAGGCCAGCACGTCCCCTCTTCCTGTGTGTCCTCACCCCAGGAGTCATCGTGGAAGTGACAAAAGGCACTGCATGAGCCTCCTGTTTACCACAGAGCAGTGCACACCTCCTGCACCCCGACCTTTGGCTGCCACCAAAACTCCCTTGGCCCAGAAACACAGAGCTCAGCAGTCACACAGCGAGAGCACTGGGGTAATTTGGCAATTCTTGGTTTCAGAGCTGGATTAATGGGCTGGATTAATTCTGTTCTGACTGAACAGAATTACCCAATTCCCGTCCATCACATCAGCAAAAAGTTCAATGATCTGTCAAAGAATACAGGAATAAATTAAGTTCTGACTGTGGAGGGAAGACAGAAATATTTGTGAAAGCCTGTAGGAATTACAGCTCACCACGCGCTTCGGCAGCGATGTCAAACAGCTCCTACCAACTTCTCCAGCAGGTTTCTCCTAAGCAAACATTTCCATTCCTTTATATAGCTCTGATTTAAATTGCATTGCATCCTGCAACTCGTTTTTCTTTATATATCTTTAGCCTTTCAATTTGGCAAAGAAACAAAACTCGGGATGAATTATTATAGGAACTCCCATAAAGTGTAAACTGAGAGGAGAGAACATCTCGAATTACCAATGAAATGTTTCTCTTTCCTCAAGTCTTACCACATTAAGGTGAGATTTTCTGTGGTTGCCTGGCTGATTTCCACATGTTCATGATTAGAGAGAAGCAACCAGAGAGAGGGGCTTCCTAACCTACAGGAGTTGATTAATGCTGAAGGAGTTGAGGGCACTACACTCACTATAACTCCCTCACTGCAAAAAGTCACTATTCCTCATCATAACCCACAGCCTGGAGAAATCAGACAGGCTCAGACGTCACAATTATATTGTCTTTGGCTTTTGCCATCTGCAGACACACAAAGCAAAGCAATTCAGCAGTCTGGGAAACACACGCTGAGAATTTATGCACATGACAGGCTGGAGGACACTCCCAGGAGGAAGAAGAAGCTCCGAGCTGAGACCAACATCAAGATGCCAGCTTGGCTTTTGAATACACAACACATTACTCATGAAAAGAAGAATGTCAGTGATTGTTTTACTGGAGGACTTCTGGACTACTCATCCTTAATTGTAGCTCTCCTTCAGTAATTAATCTTAACAGCTCCTCAGTCTCTCCCCCTCACAGATACGGGGTGTGATTTTTGCCAGACAGACGAAAAACTTCCAATTTTACTGGAGCTCTTCTAAAAATTAGCACAAAAAATAGTCCCATGAAATGTGAAATAATTAGAACATGAAACTGTTTGTCTTCATATAAGGAAAATTCACCAAAAAATTCTAAAAATAAACCACTGTTGGATACAAGGAGTAATGCCTGGTTTCTTTATATTTAATTAGGAAGATAAATTATCCTTTTCCCCCCTCTGTAACCCTTCAAAAAGACAAATGGGAGGCCCAAGTGCCCCCAAACACTTCCACATTCTGAATTTCTCATGCCAAGCCACCCAGCAAAGCCCTTGTCATGACACTCCTCCAGCACTGGCTGATCTAAAATTAACCCAGGTACTACTAGAAGGCATAAAATAAACAAATAAATAACGAAGGCTGTAAACACCAGCTGAAATGCAGCCAGTGAACTGCACCTGCCCCTGCACGCCTTTGGATTCAGTGGTGCCTGGTCACCATTTAAAACATCTCCCCCTCTCCCAGGGCTCACATCACAAGAAATTCAGAGATACCCACAAAGAGCAAATAAAGAAAACAGACCTCTTCCCCTCTCTTACATCAGTCATTCCAAATATTAATTAGAGAATGCAAAGAAAATATTTCAGGAACAGTTTAAAAATAATCCCATTATCCTCAAAACCCAAGCTTTTGTGCCTACACGGAGTGTTCCTGCTGCCATCAAGGATATTTAGGTTGTTCACGTTGTGTTATTCATATAGGTGTGCTGTTCCTTGGATTCATTAAAATAAATTTGCCGTTTTTAATGAATTGCACTACTTCAATTAATTCATGGGAAAGTTCTGAGCAGCAGGAGAAACAAAGCCTGGGGAAATGGTGTGTACAGGGAGGCTCCAGGCTGATAAAAGAGCAGTGATCCCCACAGATGGAACCGTGCTGTCCAGGCAGAGGGGGTGGGGGTAAAAAACGACAGAAAAAAAAAAAAAAATTAATTCTTGTAGTTAAAAACACAGTGTAAATATACAGGAGCTTTTCCAGCCACAGACAAATGGGGCAGTGAAAGCATCTCAGGAGGATGCAGTGACAACTGTCAGACAGAAAAGCTGATCCTGTCTCATGTGAGAAGATAAGGAGGGTTTTCTCTTACACTGCTGCTTCTGGTACTTTGGCTAAAGCTGCTTCTTTATGACTTTCATTTTTCTGATGGGCAGAGACTTCTTAAGCCTTGGTTAATACAGAACAACTCTAAGAAAGGCTACAATTGAATTTCTATAATTAAACCCGATATTTAGCCAAAAACTTAGGCTATGAAAGAGACAGGAAAAATACCAAACTTGGTTTATGTTCCAAGCTCCGTATCCAATCTTTTCACAGAATGTGCAGAAAACCCCAAGCAGTCTCACACAACTACACGTTTTCCACCTATTTTAGAAAGACTAAATATAATCTGTGGTTCTACAACACAGCTTTTTTAAATAAAAAAAAGAGAAAGCCCATCCAGTGGCAGACTAAGGTCTCAGTTCTGCAAGCTGACTCACACTGGCTGACAGCCTCTCCCCACTCCTGTGGATGCTGATGGGTGAAAGGCACCACTGTCCCCCTTGTTTCTGGGGACAAAAGGAGCCTTTGGGGCGAGGACACCACCACCCCACACGCAGCTTGCCACCTTCCCAAAATAGCTCCAGGAATCAGTCCCAACAGCTGCTAATGAAGCTGCGAGCGAGGGACCAAGAACACGGTGCCAGCCAAGAATCAGAGCTATTCCAGACATGGCACTGGGAGACTTTTCAAGAATCTGGGATGGACACGCTGTGAACAACAGCGATGGAGGAGCCATCTGAGTCATAGCATGAGAAAATTTGTTTATGGGCATAGCACTCATCCAGCCTCCCTCATGGAGAGCCAGCGCTCCAAAAGGAGGATGGCACATGATTAACTCAAGTGGAGTATATCTTGTAATCCTAAAGGAAGGGGTGTCCACGTTTACGGCTATACACACAACAAACTGTTTGTTTTCTTTCTTACACACCTTCCTAATTTTGCTTAAGGATTTAGAAAAGTACCGTTTCAAGGCGTGTTGCCGAAAATAGGTAACCCATTTGAAATAACTCACTGCACGGGTCTCTCTTTGTGCCCTGAACTGCCTGGAGCCTCTGTGGCTACATCGGCACGGACACATCCGCTGAGAGCTGCGCCTGACTGAGCGAAAGCCAGGGTGATTTCTTAATTATTATTAAAACTACTATTATTTCAAGGCTCGTACCGAGGGTCCTGCCGTGTCCGTCCCCAGCCCCGCGGTGGGCCCGGCAGCCCCCGGAGCGTTCCCCCGCCCACACCCCGAGCCCCCCGAGCCGCGTTCACCTCCCCCGACCCCCGGGACAGCGGGGAAGGGACACAACCCAGGCCC
>VWZT01015934.1:206828-231490 GCA_013397055.1 Pachycephala philippinensis
GCCCCGCTGCCCCCGCCCGGCCCCGCGGGCTGCGGCCGGCGGCCGCTGGGAGCCGCCATGTTGGGCGCCGCGGGTCACGTGGGACGCTGTTGCCGGGCAGGGCATTGTGGGAAGGGGCGCTGAGGCGGCGGGCGGGAGCGGGGAGGGTGCGGGACGGGCCGCGCTCCGCCGGGAAAATCCTGATTTTAATACAAACTGCGCCCTTTTCCGTCTGTAGAAGGAAGGGGGTTAACCCTGCCCTGCTCCCAGAGCGACGTGGGTGTTGTATTCTGGTTCCTGGGGCTTCAGAGGTTGCCGTGCTGCAGCTGTCCGTCAGTAATGCTGCTGTGGGGACTACGGATACCAGGCAAAGCACGGCCCTGTATTTATAATAATCCAAATCGCTTTGCCCAAGTAGCAAATAGCGATGCACACCCTTAAAACCGACGCAGGGGGAGGTTGCCTCAACCCAGCCTCAATGGTGGAGCCACGATGAGTCAAAAACATAGGATGAAATCAGGAGCTACTCCCCTGCATCTGGGAAGGGACCTTAAAGATCATCCAGTTCCAACCTCCTGACCTGGAAAGGGACACCTTTCATTATCCCAGGTTGCTCCAAGCCCCATCCAGCCTGGCATTTGACACTTTCAGGGATCCAGGGGCAGCCACAGCTTCCCTGGGCACCCTGTGCCAGGGCCTCACCACCCCTTTTCTGAGTAAAGAATTTTTTCCTGATAACTAATATTTCCTAATATGAACCCACTCTCAGGTTGAAGCCATTCCCTCTTCTGTCTCGAGTGGGAAACATCAGGCAAGTAGAGGGGATGGAGTCCACCAAAGCCAGAATAACTTAAAGCAATCTCTCCCTTCCCAAAAAAAGAAACGCAACTGCAATAACAAAACATTGCTCCTTTTTTTTTTTTTTAAGAGCCATTCCCAGCCTACTTTTTTCCTCTTCCTAGTGTTATCAAACACTAACAGGAACAGCACTATGGAGGTAGAACCAAGATTGTTGTTTTTAAGACAAGAGTCACCATAGCAAACATTAACTTAATCAGTAGCTCAGTGAAAAGGCACAGAGCCCATTTCTTATCTCTAAGGCTTTATCCATACCTCTAAAGAGCACTAATTTTACCACTGAAATCATGTGGCAAGCTCTTAAGCAATGTGATTTCTTGGAGAAAGCTCATCTTAGATAAACTTCTTCCCCCCCAACACCTCAATAAAACCAGGGTGTTTTCACTTAGAAAATATTATTGTAACTGAAGCTCATCGGCTGCTACTACAGCTACAGTGCAAATAAAAGTCCAGCCCATGGCTGTGGAAAGTCTCCAGTGTTAGAAAGCAAACAGAAAAGTAAGCCTGTGTTTAAAATAGATTTGAGTGTGGAAATCCACGTTTTGACAAGAGAAACTGATAACAGCTAAGACCAGTTTATCATGAGGAAGTGCACAAAGTTTTTCAAACTCTTTTCCAGAGAAGCAAAGAGCTAGATATAAAAACACTTGTGAGAGACACAAAGCAGACACAGAAGATGAAGTCACACCCTCACCGAATCAGAAATAAACTTGTGGCAGCAAAACTCAGCCCAGCAAGGCCCTGTTCTGAGCTGAGCCATAGCCCATCCCGTGCATTTCCAGCAAGGACAGAGGAAGATTTTGGCCTGGGTTACACTTAAGTCATCTAAGAGCAACCTCTAGTGGTGTTTGCAGACGGGTACCACACCTTCAGGAGGGAAGGAGGGGAGGACACAGCACCAACTGTGCTGGCTTGCTTCCAGGGAGTTTCCAGAAGAGCCATGGGATAGGCTTTGCCCTGTTCCTGCTCACAGCACCACTCCGAGCAGGACACCTTCTGAAAAGAAAGGCTTGAGTTCAAACCAAGTACAGGAAACCCCATTGATTTTGCTCCAAAATTATCAGATTGGCTGATCTCTGGTTAAATAATACAGATAATTAAGTCATGAGCATCTTTTTGTATTTTCCTCAAATCCATTTTTAACAAAATTCCAAACCAACATGTTTTTGTCTGCACCAAACTCGCATCATCTGAGGGCACTTCAGTAATACAAATGGGTAGCATTTAGTTAAAATCTAACTTGTCCCATGTCTAATTAGGTAATTTAATTAGTTACCCCTCCGCCCACAGATTTTCTAGGTACATCCCAGCAGTCAGGACCTGGAATGTCTTCTCTGTAAAAGAAAACCCTGCACCATCACACACAAAAGTTTACCCAGCCATTGGGATCAGTGTGATTCAGTACATGTCTTCCAAACACCAAAATCAACTCATGCTGGATTTTGTAAGCAATATTATAGACAATAATCTATTTTGAGCTTAAACATGAAAATACAACATTGCAGGACCAATTCAGGACACTTAGAGCTGAGGATTTTGATTAGGCCAATTTGAAATGCAGTGTGGATTCACCTGTTCAACAGGGGAAGAGACACATAGCTTCTATTACAAAATATTTTTGAGTGCCACCTTAATATCCATTCTATTAAAAGTGCATTCATTTATGAAGTGTTTTAGCTTGACAGAAGTTGTCAGAACTCAGGTGGATTACAGACAGATAATCTGAAAGAAAAGAACATTTCATAAACTATAGAAAGGCATCAGCGTGTGTAGCATTCAGAAATGAATCATTTGCTTAATAATCCACAACTCCACAGTTGGGTCCAGGAATCCCCTTGCCTTCTGCTCCATGCACAGCAACACAAACCCAGGTGTTATTCTGGATTGCTTTGTGAGCCACGTCACGATGGTTTCCTGAAACCTCTCAAAATGGGGTAGATGTTCTCAAACGCCTCATAGATTTCAGAACGGTCTTTTGCTCCTAAATGGATATTTAAGGAAAAAAAAACCCATGAATTAACAGAGTGCTGAGAGTAATTGAATGCAATTTAAACCTAGTAAGAACACAAACCATGAAGAAACCCAGGAGATTGAAAGCACCTTACTGTTGAGGGCAGAATTTCTATCTGCTGCCTCAAAGAACAATTTCTAGCTTGCTTAGCTTTAAGACTAGTTTTGTTTAATCTGTGGACAGCAATTTTCTGCTCTTGACAGGTGCAAAATATTGGCTTTGAAGAAGGAAAAAAACAACTGAGCACCACCGTGGTGTTAACTGCTTAAGAATAACATCTCTGCTTGTTGATAAGGTGAGTGGAAAGGTAGAAACAAGAAGTGAAAGGCCTTTATTTCATACTGGAAGTTGTTCCACAGGTTCAGAACTCTCCCTTCTCCAGCTCTGAGAAGCAATTTTAATTTTAAGATGTGTGTTAGGACACCTTTGATTTCAAATCCCTTTCCATGGTACTGCAATCAAATCTTTAATACCAAGCCTTGCACACAAACTGCATTGCAGTAGGCAGGAACATTCCTTGCCAGTGACACTTCTCGTGCTGGTCCAACAAACATCAGCTACAAGAAAACTGCATTTAAATGAACTAAAAGTTGAATTAAGCCCTGCTCAGGTTGAATGTGTAAACGTTTTCTCACGTCCTCACTTGGACATGAATAATTCATCTGCCTTACCACAACTTTTACTTTCAAAAGTGAAGTTACTTTCTTGATTAGGGGAAAAAAAAAAACCCTCACAGCTCAGCAAATTGAGTTTTGTCATTACAGCAAGGCCCAGTATTCACAGAAAATGACTGAAGGAGTGTGCTGCAGGCCCAGAAGCAAGGGTGTTACAATTAGTGTACCCCAAAAAATGCCAGCATCAGTGGACTGGAACTGACCAGTATGATTTTACTGGACCTAAGAAGGTGATGGACATTGGAGGGGGAAGCATTTAAGCTTTATCCTGAGTGTCCCATTCTTCAGTTAGCTGAGCTCATTCCTGATTTATGATTGCGAGAATCTCTGGCTGAGGCAGCACTTCTCTTGTCTTCCACATGTCTCATAGCCGTGTTGTGAATATAAATACAGCATTCAGAGCTTCTGGGAACGAGTACCATTTACCTTTCAGTACATCTGAATAGAAGCATGTTCATGAGCTTCACAAAAAGGATGTGCCAGCAGCTCAGGAATTCACCTTTTTTGACCTGGGATCTGAGGTACAGGTATCTGCTGAGCACCCTGACTCAGCAAGGCTTTTGCCTCATGAGCGTTTTGCCAAGAAGTCTGGAACAAGCTCTTAGATCTCCACCCTTTCCTCTGATAATCCCCACTAAATGTTGTCAGTGAAGTGTTTTAAGAAGTTTGTTTCCTGTCCAAGCAATTTTAAATTGCTTATTGTGAGGTTCCTATTTAAGTGCCTGAGTGGTTACTGGCATGTCAGCATCCTGTTGGCATCCTCTACATTGGCACGTGGCATCAGGCTTTGAATAAAAAAAATACTTAACATGGAAATCTGAGACTCTATGTATGAAACAATACAAGATTCTAATGCAACAATACTGATGTTATCTGCAGAAAGCACAGATAAGCTGCAGCAGCCATTAAAAAGATCCCTGAGTGGCTTTACTGTGGCAAGATACTAATTTTTAGTTAATGTTTAATTGAAATGCTCTCTCAGAAAGTGAGGTAGCACTGGGCTACAGATATAGAGAGGCACCACTTACCAGTGAGTACAACTTTTCCAGACACAAAGATAAGCAGCACTATCCTTGGTTTGACCATCCTATAAATCAGGCCAGGGAACAGTTCAGGTTCATAGCTGTTCAAAGCAAGCAGGTAAGATTAGTAAAATGCAAATGCTGTTTCAGTGTTGTATGACTGAAGTGTTCTTTAATTAGACCAACAATAGGGTAATTAACCAGACAGAGTTTAGCTAGCTGCCCTGAGAAATGCAGGTCAGGTTTTAGACATCTTGAAGAGAAACCTGTTAAACCCATCTGGAGCTGGTGGGAGACTTTCATGCTGACTTTTAAAGACTTGTGAGTCACTTCTGATTTTCCATAGCATTGGAACCTTTATTGTAATCTTCAAACAGCCCTCAAATCATGGAATGGCCTGGGTTGGAAGGGACCTTAAAGATCAGCCAGTTCCACCCCCTGCCATGGGCAGGGACACCTTCCACTATCCCAGGTTGCTCCAAGCCCCGTCCAACCTGACCTTGGACACTTCCAGGGATGGGGCAGCCACAGCTTCTCTGGGCACCCTGTACCAGGGCCTCCCCACCCTCACAGTAAATCCTTCCAATTGTGGAAATAGCCCTTGTCAGGAATCATCTTGTGCAACTAAAACAACATAACAGCCAAGCATGAATATTTACTATGTCTTTAGTTCCTAAATGAAATGCAGACTATTAGATGCAGCACTAATAAAAGACAACTGAATTTTGGCTTTGTCAGTGCTGAAATCATCCTTTCCTGGTGGCAATATCTAGTTTTGAACAAGCTGATCTGGCAGGCTGAGCATGCCCATCACTCAGCTACAGCTTTGCTTTCAATTCTTGGCTAAAGAACATCCAAACAGAACCAAAAAAATATCCCAGAAAAACACAATAGAGCTGCAATTCTGAATTTTGCAAATGCAGTTTGGCTTTGTGCCTGAAGGTTGGCAACCTTATTCCTGCAGACAGGCATCTGCTTTGCTGGGAGTTAAGAGGCCACCTTGGCATTAAAAGTCCACAGTGGAGCTCGAGTAGCTGCAGACCCTGCTCCAAGGTGCACAAGGTTATACCTGATTTCCTCATACCTGCTGAACTGCTGGTGGGTGAGAACCAAGCCTTCCAGCCGGATGGGGAACCTCACATCACAGCTCCCCACCATATTCTGGATCTTGAAGTCCAAGAACTTGGCAGGGAAGCCGAGCTTCTGCACCACCCGCGCGTATTTCCTGGCTGCCAGCCGCGACTGCTCTTCGCTGAAGGAAGAAACTTTATTGTCATCTCCAAACAGCCCTCAAATCACAGAATCACAGGATGGTTGTGATGCCTTATGTTTTAGCTTTTATATTTTTCAAATTCTGCATTCCCAGTGTGTAACTCTGCAGTGTCCTGCAGCCTGGGAGCTGCTGCTCTCTCATGCTGAGACAGACAGAACAAAGCCTCTCCAGGCTGCTCTCCAAGGACACCCAGCCCGGCCTAGGCCCAAAATGTGTAACCCAGCATCTTGAGAAGGGGGGCAAGCTGAGGGGAAATTCCATCATTAGCTAAAGTTTAATTGGTGAAATTGGGTTGAGATGCAAATGGACCAAAGCTATAAAAGTGTGAAGAACTCGTGACTCGGGGTCCATCTTGGGTGCAGCCTTTGGCCTGCCCAGGGTGTGCCTCTGAAGGCCTTTCAAATAAATATCCACCTTTATTCCCTTACTCCTGTCCCGTCTCTGTTTTTGGGTTGGCCTCTTTAGGCATCAGTTGGGGCTAGAAGGGACTTTAAAGATCATCTCATTCCACCCCCCTGCCACGGGCAGGGACACCTTCCACTATCCCAGGCTGCTCCAAGCCCTGTCCAGCCTAGCCTTCAACACCTT
Organism: Pachycephala philippinensis; assembly: GCA_013397055.1. Taxonomy (NCBI): domain Eukaryota; kingdom Metazoa; phylum Chordata; class Aves; order Passeriformes; genus Pachycephala; species Pachycephala philippinensis. The sequence goes on from VWZT01015934.1 coordinate 213,234, forward strand.
CCAGGGATGGGGCTTTTCACTGAAGGAAGCGCAAAGGGGAAAAAACAACTTTGATTGGTGTTTTCCTCTGCTCTTGAGGTGGAATTCAGTTTATAGCCACCACTGTGCTAACCTGCACTCCAGAAAAATGAGATCCTGCTCGAAATAGCAAGGCTCTATCCCCAGAACTGCTGCAGGGAGCTAAAAGGAGTGAGGCACTAGGTCATTCACCTTCCTGTGGTCTGGCTGAACTCCCTGGAGATGTTGCAACACCCAGAGGTTCCCCTTTTGAGAGGTTTCTCAGTTCCTCAAAACAGCTTTTCAGTGCTGGTCCAAGAGTTAGATTGCAGGCACCAGTATAATCTCCTACCTGGGGTGGTGGTAGGTCCTGGAGAAGAGGTCTCTTAAGAATGAGTTAATTAATTCTAATTGACAGTTTTGGGACATAAAAATCAAGGCAATCTGCTGGATTTCAGGATAAAAGCTTCAGAGTACAGAAATAAACTCTGCTTTTCCCCAACTCCCATTTTCTCTAGAGGCAGATGTGTTGACTGGTGAACACAGACACTGAAGAGAGACTTGACAGACACAAGTTATGTCCTAAACACTTTAAAAATCAGTGAGAAATGCAAATAATCCCTTAACAATTCCTGGGAATTTTAGCAGCTTTTCTGCTGGTGTCTGCTCAGCTCAATCTAAATTCAGGGACAGAAGTACACAGTTCAGAAATTGCTAAGGTGCCATCATGAAGAAAACAAGGCTTTCAAGATCTGTGCTTCGCTTTTTCTTGCAATTAGTCCTTTGCTACGTGTTTTAAACAAGACTTTTCAGACATTCTCCATCAGAATATATGCATAGCTGCGAGATCCAGACCTTTAGAGGGAAGGGAAAAACCAGAAAAATACCTTTTTGCTCCAGTGCAGACCATTTTTCCTGAACTGAAGATGAGGGCTGTTGTTCGTGGTTCCCTGATTCTCATGATCACAGCAGCAAACCTCTACAAATTCAAAGGAGGACCTGACAGGAATTTAGTTGGTACTGTATTTCTGTTCAGCCTTGCAACCATTAACACTTTCAAAGCTTGTCACAACACATATTTGCTTTTTAAGTGTTTCTTTACCACCCTAAAGTTACTTTCCACCCACCTAGGAGCAGGGGAGTTAAGACCACAGTCCCAGGACCACTGGGATCCATCAGCACTGAGAAAGGGAAGTGAGGGTAAAGCTTTGAGTCCAAGATTTACCTTTGGGTTATACTCTGCATTTCTGGCGTGCAGAGCTATGTTCTTCAGATCCAGTTTACAAGCCAAGTTTACAGTTGACACAATATTCCTGAGGAATATGAGAAGAATTTTCTCATTGCAAAAGCCAACCACTGCAGAGCCACCCCCAGCAGTGCTGGCTTAATGTGGAGTCTCATTCCAATTAAGAATTGCCATCAACTGATTTCCTGTCTGTCTCTTTCCCACTCTAGCATTAAGCTACTTCTGGCAAAATTTAAGTAACTCAATCCCAAAATTGCACTTTGAAATAGAATAAGGTATGAAATTATTAGTCCCTGAATTATAAGTTTGTGTTTCTTCCAAAAACTGCATCACTCAAGCCTTTCGCAGCTTTGGATTGAACCAATACTGACTGTTCAGAGTTACTGCAGCACCCGAGGTGGGTAAGGTTGTGTTATTTTCTACACGTATAAACTACCCCATAGTTTATCCTAGACACAACAGCATCTTTTAATGAGGTCAGAGTTTCTCACACTCAGTTCTGTTTCTCTTTTTGAAAAAGGAGAGTGATATCTTTAAACCCCTGGAGTCTGCTGTCATTTGCATTCTCCTTCCTGGAAGAAATCCTCCTCTTCAAGTATCTCCATATTTTTATCCGTTAATTGTAAGTTAATTTCCTCCACCTCTCACCTTCAAGAGGAACAACTGCTCCTGTAGTTTTTTGGCTTATTTAAGACCAAGCCATGCTTGTTGCATTCTCCAAGTGAAAAGTCAGAGCAGCACCTTGCAGTTTAAGCCAAACTTTAACTATGGTGTATGCTACGTAAATAATACATAAACTTACTGTAGCTGAGGAACTATTCCAGAGCTTTCTGAAGCTGGGGTCACAGGAGTCATTGGAGTCAGGGGAGGACATGCACCAGATGCTTCAGGAGATGGCTGAGCTGCACCTGGATGTGACAAGCTGCTTTCATCCATGAAAACACCACTGTCCTCATTACTTGGTAGTGACCCATCAAGCTCTTTTTGTGTTTCATGACCATCCTCAGACAGATTTTGTTCTTTGTTTTCTTGGGTAACATCTGGAAGAAAGCTGAGATCCACGGAGGAGAAGTCTGTATGAACAGACTCTTTGGGCTGACTTCGCTGGGAACCAAACACTCCATCTTCAGCTGTTTGAATTGGAAGTTCCACATCATAAGGGCTCATAGGAGTGAACAGATGAGGACTAGTGGAGAAGTCATCCTTGAATTGAGAAAAAGTGCCATTAAGGGTCTTGTATTAAAAAAAACAACCTTTAACTGGGAGAATAAATTAAGATTAATCTTCAATAAGGATGTTTCAATAATTTTTTCCCCAATATGTATTTTAGCAAAGAATAGTTTTAGGATTGAAAGTGTGTCTTTTGCTTCTCTGTGAGTGTACAAAAATCCAGATAGCTTGTATAATGTATAATGCATTTTCCCACCGCAGTCCATGGGCACTGTAGAGAACTCCTGGGATAGCACAGATTGAGAAATGCTATTCACCTTTAGCTGTGGCTGCAGGTACAATACTGGCACTTCACCCTTCAAAGCCACTGTCACACCTCAGCTACACACACAACCACATTCTCACACTCATGAGCTTTTCCATGGAAGACAGCCAGCATTTTCTGACTGCCTTTACCTCCAGTTCCATTTCCTCTCCCTGCTAGCAGGGGACAGTGTCAGCGTTGCTTTGTGCAACAGAGGGCAGCAGCTCACAGAACCAGCAGCAGTTTATTCCTCAGCTCCTGGAGGCCACCAGCCTGATTGAAGCTATAGATGAGAAGATGGTACTAAAAAAAGCTTCACCACAGTCAGCAGAATCAGCATCCTGCCCTGCACCCAGCACACCTGCAAGTAAGCTCTTTCATACTAATGTCCTTCTTTATCAACTATTTATTATTAAAAGCTGTTTAAAAAGCATCATCGTATTGATGAGGGAAGAGTTTCAGGACAGGTTTTACTCCCTCTCCATTGGTGCATAAGCCTCTGCTCAGTGGAAAGCCTCTTCCTGAAGGCAGTTTCTGCCAACATCCACAGCAGGTGACAGCTTGGACTAAAGAATCCATGCAAGAGGTTTTGTGTTTAATCAGGCATTTTTAGGTTCAAGAGCCAGAAGGACTCGAAAAGTCCAAGCACAAATCAGAACAGGGAATGGGGCACAAGGCTGAGGCCCTCAAGTTGGCAGCAACTGCCTGACCTCCAGCAGGAGCAGGATTTCCAGATCAATGCTTCCCAGCCCTGAGCTAGTGCTGCTCTCTTCTAGTCAGCTCACGTGGCAACCCAGCCATGCACACGGAGAGATCTCTGCTCCTGCTTTGCAGTGTATTTGCCTGCAGACACTTGGAAAACTCCTACAAAGTAACAAATCCTCCCAGAGAGCCCTCACTGGCCTGAATACAGATGCAATCAGGAAAGCATTGCAAACACCTGCACTTAAAACTGCTTCTAAATGCAGAGCCCCTTGGAAGATCAGGTGGGGCAGGGTGCTGTTGAATAAGTCTAGGTACTTCTTCACCCTTTAGATAACACGATCAATTAAGTAATTAACAGTTACAAATATATTATGGAATCACAAATACATCTATTTTAAATAAGCATTTCTCAAGTCAGCAGCAGGGGAAGGAAGGCACAGTCTCTGCAAGAATTCCAGTGGACTAAAGATTAGCTGTACAGGAGCTCATTAGGAAGGTTTTGTATGAACTATGATGTAGAGAAAATGGTACAAATAAACCTCTCTGAGACTACTCACATCATACTAATGGGCATCAAAGAATGAGCATAACAGTAAAAAAAAAAAAAAAAACCACAAACGACCAAAGCCATTTTGTGACATATCTTAAAGAAGCTGATGGAGAAATGAGTGGTACATGAGGCTGGAAGTATTGTATTTGTCAAGTTTTTTAAAAGTAAAGTAAATTGCAGAGAGCAGGTAGAAACAGAAAGCAAATTTTCCTTTCTGATCAGGTTTGCACCTAAGAGGTCTGAGGAGAAGCCGTGATAGGGTTAAGTGCTGGGGAATATTTCCTTCTTGTCAGACAGACGCTCAGAGGCTGTGAAAGGGGCACAAGACCATGTTTGCCTTGGGCTGCCTGCCAAGTGTTATTGCTATAGACTCTGGGTTAATTAACTTCACCAAAGGCCCCACCAACTGCATATCTTTGGACATCTCCCAGGAGCTGCAGGGAGGAGATTTCACACACAGATCCTGTCTGAGATCCCTCGGTTTGGGGCAGTTTGAGGGGAAACAGCCTTTTTCACTTCCACTGCAGAAATCCCTGCAACTCAGGTAGACACAAATCAAACCCAGCTGCCATAAGCAACAGACTTGGATTTTTTTTTTTCCTCCCTGCAGTGATATCACACATCTGCTGTTATCCCAGCAAGTCTGCAATATAAAAAACTTACTAGCATTTGTAAAAGCTTTATTATACCTTTCCACATTATATACTTTGTGGGGGCACACACAGAGGGCTTTACCCCCTGCCACAGGAAGGTCTCTGGATTTAAACAGCTTGTGCTAAGCCTGTTTCCTGAGCTGAAAAGTAGTTTACAACAGGATGTAAAGAAGTTTTGTTCCCTGAGTAACGACGATGCTCAGCTGTGGACTCCAGCCCTCTCCTAGTCCCTCACCCGGTTGTTCCTGCAACCACCTGAGATCAGGACGACCATTCTAAATACCGAAATAATGAATTTTTGTAGACATTTACTAACCAGAACGAGGAGATGCGAGCCTCCCGCCCTCTCAGTGCCCACCCACACCAGCCCCCGGGCTGATCCTCGCAAGCAGCATCCCACCGCAAGAGTTTAAATGCAGCTTCATCATCCCTCTTACAGGAAGTAAGAGCGACCTCCGGCTCCGGAAAGCTGCTCCATGCTGCCGGCAGCTCCGAATGGCCCGGGGGAGGGAGGAATCCCTCGGGACAGTGGAATTCCGGGCTCAGCACCGCAGGAATGCGGTGATGACGCACTTGAGGCGCGGCTGCGGGACTCAGTTCAGCGCAGCGTTGGTGGTATAGTGGTGAGCATAGCTGCCTTCCAAGCAGTTGACCCGGGTTCGATTCCCGGCCAACGCAGCTTCATTTTTGCTTTAGTTTATTTCCTTTTTTTCCTTCGCTTAATTTTTTCCTTCCTCCCTTACCTGCCCACTGCAGCTCTCCAGGTACCGCTCCAGCGGCGACGCGCCCTCCATGGGCACAGCCACGGACCCAAACCCCCCGCCCCAGCTCCGGTCCCGCTTTAAATCCCCAGGGACAGCACCGGGGCCACGTGCGGCTTGTCAGGGAGCAGAGCCCATCACAGCTGGGAGTTTCACCCCCATCAAGCAGTGTCGGAGCCTCTCGCCCGCCTGCACGGCTGTCTGAGAGGGTTTGCCCCGTCTTGCAGGACTAGAAAAATTGGGGTGCTCTCGTGTGCTTTACAGGAGCCTGAAAACACAACCTGTCCCCTGCTTTCCTCTTCAGGGCTGAAGAGAAATGGGGAGTTGGACCTGTAGTTTAGACCTTGCACAGATGATGCTTTTTAACAAGTGTCATGTGCCCTTAATTTCTCCCACCTGCCTCATCAAGCGCGATGAGGCACATCTGGTCCTTCGGGAGGAGCTCCCCCCTTCCCCAGCCAAAAGTGTGAACTTCCAACTGAAGGCATTGTGATGAAATGGTTTATTCTCAGCTGGGCTAACACTGCTTAGGGGAGAAAACCTTTACTCTTTACATTCACTGTCCTCCCCGTGCAGACATTTCCCCTCTGGAGTGCACTTCTGCCCACTGTAAGTGATGATTTAGGGCCATTCCCTTTTCCCATGTCCCGGTGTGAGGCAGCACATTCCCAGGAAGGGGTTCATGTTGTGCCTGGCTGATGGATGCTGTGGGAGTGTCACGCTGCCGACGCAGTTTGGCTTGGGTGCTGCTTGAGTCAACACCAGCAGTCTCTGTCTGACTTGTTCTCTCTCTCCTGTCCCGTTGCTGTGTGGTGATGGATGGATGGATGGATGGATGGATGGATGGATGGATGGATGGATGGATGGATGGATGGATGGATGGATGGATGGATGGATGGATGGATGGATGGATTTCTGTAGAGGCACAGCCGGGAACACATCCCTGTCCCTGCCTGGGCTGGTGGAAGTGCTGACTGTTGCCATCACTGCACCTGTTGCTCTGTCAGACAGGACTTTGCTGGGAGATTTGCTCACAAACAGCAAGCTGAGCTGAAGAAACCCTTTGGAAGAAGATGTCAAAGCTCAGACGTGCAGCAGGTCTTTGGGAAGTGCTGCCAGGCTCTTCTCACTGCCCCAGAGGTGCAAAGGCTTAGATCAGTGTCCTTTATCCAGGGAACAGAGCACACATGGCTGAGGAGCAGCCTTCCCTCCTCAGCCAGCCTGCTGGGCTGGTTTGTGGTATTTCTGGGACTCACCTTACAATTTATAGGTGCCAAATCCTCCCAGCCCCAGAAAAATCCAGCCTCAAGCAGGTTCATTTACATCACACAGCCTGTCCTGGAGCACCCAGAAGGCAAATCAGGCAGCAAAGCAAGGAGAGCACCCAGAGAGGTTGTGCTTTGAATTAGGGAGGCTGGTGGAGCTAGCTTGGATCATCTCGGGATGGTTAAATCTAAAATGTCCCATTTAGGGCTGGCAGGTGATTGGGGTGCTTGCAGACAGCTCTGTGGCCTGGGATGCCTTTGTGGGCACAACAGGATGGGGTACTGGGGGCTGTGGTGGGGGCTCTGCTCCCACCAGCAGTGACAGACCCAGCCCTCACAGCTGCTTCCTGACAGTGTGGGCCTGCACTGCCCACAGAAATCACTGAACTGAGTACAGGGCTTGTGCTGAGTTCTGCCCTTGCAGTGACATCTCGAGGCCAGGAGGTTGGTGCTGCCCCAGTGTGTGACACTACTGCTGTGCTTGAGTTGGGAAGCTGGAATGTTGTGGTGCTCCTGGAGCTTCCCTGGCGTGGCCCTGCCTGCAGCACTGCAGCTGTGAGTTTCCTCAGCTAATTAATCCTTCATTGCAGAACCCCCTGGAAAGGAGATATATTCATCCTGCAGCCCCTGGGAATTGATTTGTCTGAATTTTTTGAACCTGAGATAGAGAAGGTCAGCTTACGGTGTTCAAGTGAGTGAGGCTACATCAGAGATGAACATAAAATGCAAATCTCTTAATATTGGTTGCTTCTCGCCTTAAATATGAAAAAATGCCAGGGGCACCAGGAAGTGCTGAGATTTTGGGTGAGTCATGGAGTTTGCTGTCTCAGGCTAAATGGGTGAAAGATTGTTTACCCATTGGAAGAAGGGAAGATGTTTAGAAAGCTGAGACATCATCTGAGGATCCAAGGGTCACACTGTGTGTGCAGTTCAAGCTTTCAGAGTTGCTTTGCTGTAGGGGAAGGGTCTTCTGGCTGCTGCCCAAGGGAGGGCAGGTATGGCTGTGCCTTGGGAGGGCTCTGTGCTCACAGCCTCCTCTTCCAAGCTGGGCATCTGCTCGTGGTGCCCAGTGTGGGGGAGGCTCCATGAGGGGGGTGTGCAGTGATGGGAGCCCCAGGGAGTGAAGATCCATGTGGTGGGAGGTCCAGAGAGCAGCGATCCAGCGAGCAGGAGGCACCGAGTCCCTGGGCTCCTCCCCTCAGTCTCCCAGTTTCTGTGTCTCTCCTTCTTAGTCATCAGAGGGATTATTCCCTCTCTGCTTCAAGGGGCTGTTCTTCTTTCCTTCTTCAGCAGGAGACTGACCCCTGTCACGGGTTGGACAGACATTAATTAAAAATGTACCACTTAGAACTCATGAGACCTACCTGCTTAGTTTCTGATCATCCAAGTCAAATAATAATAGAAAAGGCAACTATTTTTCCCATCCCAATTTTAAAAAATATTATTTCTCTCTCAAACTGCCTGGGGTTTCACCCACCCTCTTTTCTTCCTGATCCCCCTTTTCTTTTCCTCTCCCTTTTTCCTCCTCCCTCTCTTCTTTTCCTCCCCTTCTCTTTTTCCCCACCTTTTAAATTCCCTTTGGGAGGCAGCAGCCACCCAGATCCCGGCCGGAGTGACTCATGGCAGGGCTGCTCGGAGCAGGAGCAGGGAAGGAGCCGCTGGAGGCAGCCCTTCCCCACGTCCCCGAGAGGAGCTGGTGACGGGGTGATGAATCACTGCAGTGCCGAGTTACTGTAATGATGAATTGTCATGAGTCTTAATTAGCAAATTGGTTAATTTTACTTAGAAAGTTGATGATTAGCGCAACAATAAGTGCTCTGTGTATTCTTTGTAGGAGTCATTTAGTATCACTCTTCCTTGGATAACTAATTGGGGAAGGCTGTTCCACAGAGCTCCTGCTAGCACGCCTGGGTCAGCCTCTCAGACATTTCTGTAGCAGACACTGCTGCATCACCTGGATGCTGTAATCTCATTATGGCATGGGACTAATCACAGGAGACTTCCAAAAACCTGGAAGGGACAAGGAGCAAGTCAGTAAGGAAGCTCTACCTGTTTAATTCATCAGTGCTCTGCACAGCTGCCTTCTATTCTAGCATGCCCTAAATGCCTTGCTGCTTGCTTTGAAGTTGGTTAATCTGGTTTGGCTTTATCTTATCTTTTTTAGGAGCCAGTTCCAGAATTAAAAGCTTGTGACTGACAGTGTTGTGCTTTTTGCTCTCCTGAGCTTTATGCTAAACCTTTACAGCTGTAATTGTCTCAGAAGAGTGTAGCTTGCCTCAGGTGTAGCTTCCATCTCCCAGTGCCCTCGCTGCCTGCAGCGTTAAAGCTCTGCCTTTGGAGCACATAGAAGAGCAACCGAGAGCTGGACCGTGTTCCAAGGAAAAAAACAATATATTATGCACAAGATGTCTCCAAATTCAGCACTTTCTGATTAGTCCAGGAGGCAGCATTGCTCTGTCAACAGCAGAATCCAAGTCCTGTTGCGGAGGTTGTTCCTTCTGTCTGGTTTAGCCTTGTTTTGGTCCCTGTGCCTTGATTCCCATTGTGTCAGGGATGTAAATAGAGTGAGGTGGTGAGGGGGACCCCAGAGGGGGTCAGGGAGAGGAGCAGGTGAGCTGCAGTGAGGTCAGTGAGAGCAAAGGGTCTGCACGGAGCTGGAAAAGCTCTTCAGAAATGCCTGCAGCCCAAAAGGCAACTCAGAGAGATGCTGGAGTGCCTTCGGTCTGACAAGTGTGACCATCACTCTCTCATACTTATCTATCCCATAATACTCCATTCTAGACCTGATCAATGCTTGGCAGTATCAGCAGATACTGGATTTATTGCCAGGGAAGGAAAGAAGTTGCCATGGCTACTCACCGAGTAATAGTGACTAATTTGACTTTTAATTGTGAATTATTTAGCGTCATCATTAGGTTGTGCTGGTGTAAACATGAACAGAATCAGGTCCATCGGAGCTGATGTCTGGGTCTGACTTGCCCTGTGTAAATCAGGAGTAACCCTCTGGCAGAAGTGAGGTTACAATGACTGGAAGTTGAGCCAGAATCCAGTGTAATTTCCCAGGTTTAGTGGGTGATGGGAAGGGCTGTAACTCCCCATTTACCCCCCAGAGCTGTGTGCCCCTCCCTGTGTGAGATGATGCAGCCCAAATCACACAGTGCTAAGGCTGCCTCTTTGCCCTGGCTAAACTGGGGCTCTGTGATTCCCTGAAAAGGGCAGTAATGGGGGAATTTGATATTTTTTGCAAACATGAGTGGACTCTGAGCATTTGTGTGCTAAGGCATTGCCTGCCGTGCTCACTGGCAGAGACCAGGGTGCGTTGGCTTTTGGATCAGAGAAGAAAATCACTTCTGTCAGATGGGAAAGGGGTAAACTGGCTAGAAGAGAACCATTTTTTCCTGGCTTCTACAGCTCTGTTATGTCCAATGGAGACACTGACTGCCCCCATGTCAGAGAATTGCTGAGAACCAGACCCAGAGAGGATTGCCAAATCCTCCACTGAATGCCAGAGGAAGAAGCACTGTAAGTAAAAGTCATCTGTCTCAACTGAAAAGGCTGAATGGTGACTTTAATACTGTTAACTTCATTTAATTTTCCTATCTGTGCCATGCAACAAACTGATTAAAGGACAGCATTCTGTAAGTTGTTTGCATAGAAATCCACTCATCCTAGCCCAGCCTCGTGTGGGGCACAGCACAGCAGCCTATTTTTACTTTTTATTCTGTGTTATATTTAAAATGTGGCCAGAAAAGGGGGGAATGGGATGAGGAAGGTTTTAAACATTGGCTGCCCCCTTAATTGCAGCCTAGCAATGAATGGCTGCAGGCTTTCTTGGACAGCTCCTCCGTGAATGTCACACACAAATCCAGCTGACACCTGGGGTCAGAAGTATTCTTCTGTGCTTTTTGTTAAGTCATCTTTCCCACTTTTGTGCCAAAGGGTCTGGCTAAATTGAATTGCATTTAAATGAGGTGAGTGTGTGATGGATCAGCCGAGTGCTGCTGTTTCCCTCCAAGTTTTGTGACAAATCTCTCTAATGCAAACACCATGTCTCATACCTCAAACTCATTGCTGCAATTAAAAACTGATCCTTTAAGCCTTATCTGGAAAAACAATATAGTAATAGCAGTCCTGTGTGTTTGCATGGAAAATGAGAGGTGTGCACGCAGCAGATGCTGGCAGAGCTCTGTTAATTCAGTTTGCAGGGGTCACAGTCACATTGAAGACACGAGCAGTGACATTAACATGTCCAGACCTTCAGTGCAAGCTCTCCAGGAATTAGAGCATGTAGTGTGATGCCTTCACTGCTGTGTCAGCTGAGCTGTGACACCACCACAGTTTTTATCAGCTTATTGTACAACTAAATGCAAATACAATGAGTCAAGGAAGGGTGCTGACCAGTCACTGAATTCCCCCTAAAACTGAGTTTTGCCTGAGTGATCAGCAAGATATAATGACTGACACTGGAATGAGTCTGCAGGGCACACAGCTCGGTGATTAGTCAGTTCTCATTACCTCTTCCTCCAATTAACGTCAGCAACTCAGTGCTCCTGAATCAACGAGGACCTCAGGAGAAACTAAGCTTCCCCAAAACGCTGCCAGATGTCAGCAGAAGCTCCAATCCCCTCGCCTTGATGGTTCTGTACTTTTACCACACGTAATTAACTGTTAACACTGTCCTGTTTCTGTCACTCCAGCCCTTCACCCGTGCTCTGCTGATGAATGCTGTTAGTTTAGCTGTGACGGAAGAGTCTGTGCCCAGCTCTGCTGTCTCGTGCTCCTGCACTTCATCTCATTTCCGTGCTCATCCCAGCCAAGCAGGAGCCCAGCCTGAGATCCCTTTTGTTACAGCTTCATCCCTCCATTTGGATCTTCCTCGCTCCTCCTTGCTGTCTTTGCAGTTTCCCTTGAACAGGTTATGGCATTTGGCTTTTGTGGTCAGTCTCTGGAAGTGGAATATGAGTTAATTTTCCCCATACTATCCAAGACATTATGTGGAATATTTTAATATATTTTTGGTATCTGCAGGCTGTGGAAGAAGCTCACTTGTCACAGTGCCCTTCATTACAAAGGTGTTATTTTTTTCCTCTTTTTTTTCCCTGTGACTTGTCAGCAATAATTAAATGCTATGATTGCTTTGGCCTCCCTTCAATGGGCATTTACCCAAGTTATATATACAAGAGTAGATCCCCTGAACTCTGTTTCCACTCAGGTAGAGTTGTGAAGGTTTGCTCAGCAGTGCTTTGAGGAAAACGAGGAACCCAGATGAGCATGTGTTTGGGAGGATCCCGAGTTGGTTGTTCTCTAAAACCCAAATAGTGTTGCTCAGATCAATTAAGATTTGCTTATTAACATTAAAAATACATTCATCCCCAGGTATTTTCACAGTCCCCTTTGCTCCCAAATTGGCATGGGCAGTGCTGCTGTCCAAAATAAATGAAGTGTGTGAAGACAGGCCGTTTAAAGGCGTTGAGGAATGCAGCTGTTTCAGACCTTTTACATTTCACTCGGCTTTCACCTAATTTGTTAATGAGTATGTTTTTCCCTGTGGGAAGATAAAGCTTTTCTCTCTGACATTTTATAGAGGACCTACTAAACCTTCTTTCATCCCTTTGGGTAAAATCAGTTGAATTGGCTTTTCTGGTGCCTTTCTGTTTTCCCTAGAGAATCTGAGTTGGTTGTTAACCCTTTCTGTCCCCCAGGCCTTACGAACAGTATGATAGAAACCTTTAGATACCTTCTGAGTCTAGGCACAATGTGGGCAGCTGTAGGTTCACTAGGAAGAGGCTTGTTACTATGTAAGAAATATTGGATATTAGGTGAAGAGAAGAGTATTTGCTCATTTTAGGTGTGAGCTAAAATAGCAGCTTACCGAGGGATGCATGTTGAGTTTGCGACATCACCAGGAACTGCTGGATCTCCTGGGGCACCAGAGAACAGGATGTCTCCTCAGATCCAAGGATTGTGAACATTCCCAAGTCTCCAGCCACCCTTGGGACACAGGTGTGTGTCACCACCAGGGATGGCAAACTGGGGACCGGAGCACGAAGCTCCCCTTGGTGTGGCACTCATTGCACCAAGCAGGCAGGTGCATCCCTTGTGTAGCTGCAGACAAAATACTTTCATGTGAACCTACTCTGAGCTGGCAAGAGCAGCTGGGATGGCTGCTGTGCTCTTTGATTTATCCAGACAGGTACCAGGGTGTGTGCTGCACGTTTCCTTAGGAGTTTGTCAGCCTGACACACGCCGTTCCCGTGATGCCTCGCAGAGCTCAATCCATGTCCTTCCCTGGCTGCAGGAGGAAATCGTGCTGAGCCAGCCCTGCAGGCTGCTCCAGCCATGGGATACCTGATCCTTGGGCTGGAAGAGCCCTTGGAGCACGAGGTCTGTCTGACTCTCCATTCCTTTTTTCCTCCCCATCTCTCACCTCATATTCTGTTTGCTGTCCATCCTGCTACGTTTCAGGTGAACAGCAGGTCTGTGCTGAAGAGGGACGTTGTGTTGGTGTTGCAAAGGTTTTTCTTTGCAAAGGAAAACATCGCCGTTGCATAGGTATTGATGAAGAAGAGTATTAATTTAAAACCTGTCCTAGATTAATGTAGAACAGCATAAATAACAAGCAGGTGCTGTGAATGATGAATGGGAGAAAAGGATTTGAACTGCCAGTGTTCTACCACACAGGGAGTGTTTTACAGGAGACAAGGTGATTCTGTGTCATTTCTGCATTTGCTTTACTTAACAATAACCATCCACTCTTAAAAAATCATCATCTGCTAGGATGCTACCAAGAAAGAAGAAGAAAATTTGGAACTTGCTTTGAAATAGCGCTCTCATGGGAATTCAAAGCGCAGTTGTTATTGTTGTGCTGCTCGGAAAGCTGCTTTTCTGTCCAGCTTCCCTGTGATCCCTTTAGCTCTATCTGATACCAAAGCCTTGAGATCTCCAGATTAGAAATTAAATTCCACCTCTGTGGCCCAGACCTGATGACCTGCTGGAGTCACAGCAAATAAATTTTCCTTTACAGTGAGTGCTTCCAGCTAAAGCTGTTGCTTTTTGGTCAAAATTGAACTTTTTTTGAAGAAAAGGATAATTAAAACCACGCGATGCAGGTGTAGGAATAATAATTGACTTGAAATTGAGTAGGGATTATTCAGAGTGATGGCAAGCCCTGATCTTGCAGGGATTTAGGTGCTTGTTTTGTTCTGCTGGCATGTGTGAGTACACAGGACAGTCAGGAGTGCTCTGTCCTGGGGGATTTACGGAGGCTGTGGCATGGCCAGGAGCTGTGCAGTTGGGACAGCTGGGTGGGATGTAGCACTTAGAGCATCAGGCAGCAATTCCTGCTGCTAAATTGGGTATACACCACAGCATTTCAGGAGTGTGGCTTGGGTGTCTGGTACAGGAACAGCAGCCTGGGGAGGGCAGGAGAGGGGTTTCCCCATTGTGATTTCTGTTTTACTTTGCAAATGTGAGAACTGGGAGTGACTGGTGTCAGGCCTGTGCTGGGAGGTGAGCACTGAAGAGCCTCAAGGGAAACTGGCAGAAATCACGATTTAAATGTGATCACTCTGAAGATGTCAAGTCACTGAGATGGGTACTGAGCTGTCTGGGTGTCTCTAATTGTGCTGCTCATAGTTGGTCGTATTTTGAGTGTGATAAAATTGAACAGTACAGTTTTAAACCCAATTTTTGGCTTTTCAGTGCTCAATGATGAAATCCAGAAATGGAAGGTGAATGTAGCTCATAAATAATTATTTTTTTTCCAGTGAGCTCTGAAACAGTTTCTAACAATTCACTTAATTAGCTGGATTTCCAGCAGTACAAAATGTGACCATCTCAATTTAATTAAAAGCACATCTACATTGTGATAGTGTGGGGATTATATGGAGACTGGTAGTAGCCTGATGGATTTTCATCCTTCTCACATACAATGTCATGGTTTAGATTGTTGTTTTTTATTATGGGCTTTTACTCTTCTTGCAAGAGTTTCCAGTGTCATTTCTGCTGACAGATGCTGCTTAGGACAGATTTATTTTTATTCCCTTACAGTTGAATTGGATCAAACGTCTTTTTCCATGTAGCTCAAGTTTCCACAATGGAGTTACTCCTAGCTGACTACTCTGAGAAGAAAATTGTAGTCATTTTTGTGACCTTCTTTAGCGGCAATTGAAATGGTTTTTGGCACGTGTGCATATAATCTATTAATTTCCACTTCCTGTCAATTGTAGGGATTCATGCTTATAAATAGTATGAAAAATTTTAACGCAAATAAAGAGGGAGAGAAAAATCCAGCATTTGGTCTTTTTTTTTTTCCTAGCTGGATTCAGTGAGGTGTTGAAAGATGCAGGGCATTTGTTTCTGGCACTGATAAGGATCTCTCACGTTCTTCTATAAAATGCTAAATTAACAATAATCAGCCCCCACGACTCACAGCTCTGCTCAGTGCGTAGCTTGCCTTTCTCTCGGGCTTCCTCTGAATCCACAGATCTGAAGGCTTTTTCCCTGTGATCTGAGAAAGCGAAATTCCTGACAAAACTAATGACTTGGGACTCCTGCGGCATTTTAAAACCTTTTCTTTTTCCCCATGAGTGGCTGCCTAATGTGAGTGGGATTTCAGTGGCTGTTTGCATTATTCCCTCCCTGCAGTCGGGACATTCAGCCCCATTAGCCCGCCCGGCTGCTCGGCACAGCGGTGCCTCTCCGGTGAGGTTTTCCACCAGGTTTCCCAATCCACACAATTGAGATAGTTTATTGCCTTGTGTTTTGGGTAATGGTATCTGACATGGGATTTAAAAGCATTTTCAGGTCCTTTATGCTGTGATGTTGGGGCAAATCCATGATGTGAAGAACCAGAGATTTCTGAGCTGGTAGGAAGTGGAATGTTCTCAGCTGAAATCCTGCAGAGCAAGCAGTGACCGACCACCCCGTGAGGAAATCAACTCCAAGTCCTGGAAGGAAGAAGAGGAGAAAGTTCTGAATCATAGAATCAGAGAACACCCTGACTTGGACGGGACATTCAAGGATCATGGGTCTGACTCCTGTCCCTGCACAGACACCCCAACAGTCCCACCTTGTGCATCCCTGGGAGTGTTGTCCAAATGCTCCTGGAGCTCTGGCAGCCTCGGGGCCGTGCCCATTCCCTGGGGAGCCTGGGCACTGCCCAGCACACTCTGGGGGAAGATTTCCTGATATCCAACCTATACCCACCCAGGCACCACTCCAGCTGTTCCCTTGGGTCCTGNGCCGTCCCCTGTCACTGTCACTGTCACAGAGTGCAGAGGTCGGTGCCTGTCCCTCTGTAGCTGTAGCAGCTGGATTTGCACTCTCTGCTCTTGCATTGCAGCTCCACTCCTGGCAGAAGGGACAGCCCTATCCCTCCAGTACCCTTCCCAGGCTTGTGGCTCCAGTCTTTCTCTCTCTATTGCCAGGACCCCCACCTTCTGTCTGTGAGGCAGCAAATCTGTTCCCATTCCTGAGAAGCAGTGATTTGCTTCTGATGCCAGCTGGAAAACTCTCCTGTGGACAAAAGCACTTAAACATCTGCAGAATCTGCTGCTGCTGAGCCCTGCCACAACCACTCCTGGAATGGTTAATATTAGGAATATTTGGCCTTCAATTTTCACCTTGGAAGCGCGGGGCGGGGATGCTGCCTTTGGCAGGATCATGTGCTGCTCTCAGCAGCGCTCCTGCAAGAGTGGAGTGACCGGCCGGGATGTGCTGAGCCAGGGAAGCTCCAGGATGAAGCAGCAAAACGCTGCCTGGCCAGCTGATGGCCGGTCACACATTCCAAGTGTCCGGCCGCCTCCACACCCCCGTGCCCACCCCGCCAGCGAGGCTTTGCCTCCAGGCCCTCTCCACCTCCCAGCAAAGGCACAGCTTCCGTCAGCATCCGCCTCATGCCGCTGCTTTGTTTGCTCGGGATAGTTTGGGAATGCGGCGGTAGCTGCAGCAGAGTGACACGCATGGCTGGCCAAGAGGGGAATGCTGAGCTCTCCCTGCAGCTCCGTGCAAATCCTTCTTTGATACCGAGTGCTGTGGAGCGGTTGATTTCTCAAAGATGCTTTGGGACAAATAAACAAATGGTTTGCACTGAGCAACAGGGCCTGGAAGTCAAACCAGGATCCTCGTTGCCAGAGGTCTGAAGAAATGATGGGAGGGTGCGTGCAAAGTCCCGGGGTGATGCCAGCCTCTCTGCTGCGCTGGGATAACTCCCTTTTGCCGGCTGCCTCCCAGCTGCAACCGGACACTGACCAGCATCAGAACTTCCCCACAGCCACCGCTGGCTCAGCCGTCCTGCTGAGCCAAAAAAGGTGCATTTTCTTGTGTTTTCCCCAAAATGTTTGGGATTCCGGGAAGCTGAGAGTTAATGTCAGTCCCCCAGTGACGGAGCTGGACGGGTGCCCTCGGTGACTTCTTGGGCTGCTTTGCTGTCCCCAAGTAACAGACACAGCATCAGTTTCCATCTCCGTGGGTACCCACAGATCCGTGGTCAGCCGCTGAGCTCAGGCAGGAGAAAGAAATCTGCCCTGTGAGCACTTTGGGAAGGATCCACGTCAGAGGGAAGAACTCGGGGCTCTGAGAAGTCAGAGCTGAAAAAGTCCAGTTAGTCTTCATCCCTGCAGACTCCACAGACTGCTGGGATGTCCCTGAATGAGCCCCTGGTATGTCTGTGCTGCAAGCAGGGCTGCCAGGCAGTTTTAAGACATTTAAGAGAAATTGAAGGGCAAGCTCTATTCCTGGTCATGAGGAGGTGTCTGGTCTCCTTCATGTCCTGGAGGAAACCTTGGTGTGTGCTCTGCCTGCTTGCCTTGGGCCCCTGGGATCCCCAGACCTGCCCACCCTGCCTGGGAAAGGCGTGGAGAGGGATATGGTGGGAACTGGCTGGAACTGGGGGGGGTAATTAGGAAGGGTGGGGGTCTGTATGGGTGATCTCTGTGCCTGGTGGGTGTGGGCAGTGGGATCCCTGCATCAGGCAGGTCTGGGGAGAATGGTCCCCACACATGGGTGGGGAGGTCTGCCTGTGGGAGGTGATTCCCACGCTTGGGTGGGGTTTAGGTGGATGTACCTGTGTTCCCTAGGTGTGGGAAACCTGGCTGGGAGGATTCTTGTGTGCAGGAGGTCTGGGTGGGTGATCCCTGTCCACGGGTAGGGTATGGGTGGGGAGATCCCTGGGGATCCCCGCCTGGTGGAAGTCTAAGTGGGTGATCCTCAGGAAGAGGTGAAGGATTGCAACATGGGGGAGCTTTGGGGTGGTGGGATCCCCACGTGGGGGAAATCTGGGTGGATGATCCCGGGGATCCCCGTGTGGGGAGTCTGGGTGGGTGATCTCTGGGATCCCCACGTGGGGTGACTCTGGGTGGGTGATCCCGGGGATCCCGGTGTGTGGGGAGTCAGGGTGGGAGATCCCTGGGATCCCCGAATGGGGGGACTCAGGGTGGGTGAACCTCAGGACCGGGTGAGGGATCCCCACGTGGGGACTCGGGGAGCGATCTCCCCGCGCACGGGCGGCTCCGGGTGATACCCCCACACACGTGGCAAAGGCGGGCGGGCGCTGCCCGCTCCCGGAGCACCCCCGCGGGTGGGCTGCGGCCGGGGGCCGTGCCGGG